>DF239981.1:68800-146300 GCA_000507305.1 Breviolum minutum Mf 1.05b.01
TAGACAACAACAACAACAACAACAACAACAACAACAACAACAACAACAACAACAACAACAACAACAACAACAACAACAACAACAACAACAACAACAACAACAACCCTGTAAGTCAAGGAAAGACCATTAACACCGAATGGTCGACCCTGAAATGGTGGATGTTCAATAAAAACCCTTACTAAAACAATGCCATTTCTAGTCTTTGCGGAGAAAAAAAACGACAAAAAATCTTTGGACTTCCAGGGATCGGTTGGAATCGACCTCTTCAACACCTGCCTTGAAAATCCTGGAAGTTCCCAGCCGTTGCAGTTCGTTAATTTCCATCAACTTGAAGGGGGCCCCAAAAAACCAGCCATTGCCAAACAAAAATGGTACGAATTCCTATGGTTTTCCAGGCATGTTTTCAGGAAAGCTTTTGGGACAAAAACCCAATCAAACTGCGACAGCAGTTAAAAGGAAAGGACGGCATTCCGGGAGGTCCCTCCCCCTTTGCTTCCTGTATTACAGTATCACCAGGTTTATCTCGGTTAGTGGAAGTGCTATCTTAGTTTTCAAGAGAATAAGTACGCCTCTTTTATCATTCCAACCAGTGCTATACAGACATGCTAATATATATATATATATATCAACTGCTCCCCCTTCCAGGATTTCTTCTTTTGAAGTGAAAAGTCCCGCCAAAAAAAACCCTCACAACAACTCTGCACCTGAAGTGATGAGGTTGAAACCCTAAACTGTGACTCTCAAAAGAACCAAAAACAATTCAAACATCAAAAGTAGAAATGAAGTTATAACCCCTATAAATGGCCTTATAAATTGGTAACTGGGGTTATAACCCCTATAAGTGAAGTTATAACAATAACTCAGGGCCAGTTGATTCAGTGTGGGCTCACCTTTGATGTCGGCTGATTCCAACCATTGAGTACCTCAATTCCAACGTGCCAATGAAAAATCGCTACCAATTCTGCGATGACCTGACCTTTTTTGGAATGCAAAAACATGAAAAACCTGACCCAAAATACCCAAATCACAGGTTGGTTGGGAACTGGTGACCCTTTCCCCAAAAAAAATCAGGTATAGTAAAAAATCTACCAAAAAACAAAAAACTCGATTGTGAATTCATCCCCGCCAAGAGGTGGATGATTTTTCGGCTTTGGGACATTTTTTGTGGTTTCCCAAAACCAAAAAAAAACTTCAGAGGATCCAAAGAGCCAACATCATTTGTACATCTTCTTCCTGCACACAACAAAACGACACAAAAAACGGTCAATTCGCGTTGAAACTTCGTGAAATTTTCGAAACTGACAGTTTTCAATTCATTGACCCTCCCTGAAACTAACAGCAAAAGCCCCTGAAAATTGATGGTTCCTAAAGTGAAATCGTCGAAACTTCCTAGTCAAAATGGGTGAACATCTTCCCCCAGGGTTTGGGGTGAAAATAAAAAAAATGAAACCACCTAGTTGATGTATTGACCCTCCCTGAAACTAAACATGAAAGGTTGCCCATCAAAATTGAGGAAGTTGAGGATCCAAATGAACCCTTTTGGGGCCCGGTCTAGCCTAGCTGTTCGTTTCAGGGAGGGTATCCCCAGCTTCAATGGTTCTTACTTTTCAAACGACAGTTGTTCATCTAAATGAATCCTATACTTTCATCAAAGCCACTGACCCATCATCAGACATAGAAACCTGCATCAGCAGGAGAAAAACAACTGTACAGCCCTGAAAACTAACACGTCCCCTTAAAAGGGACTATTTTAATAGGAAATACATCTTCCAACCATCAATTTTCAGGGGACATGTTAGTTTTCGGGGCAGTAGTTTGTCTTATGAACCCATCTTATCTGGTTGGTGCTCAACCCTCATTCTTGTTGCTCATTTTTGAAATTTGGTTTATCCTGGCTGCTCATTTTGCTCATCACTAACAACCAAGTACAGCCCAGCTGTCCCCACAACATCCTAGTACTTTTAAGGGGGAAGGTACTGTTGACGGAAGAAATCCTGCACCTGTTGGTAAGTAGGTTTTTGATCCCACCATTTGCAGGGTTTTTAATATCAGGTGCGGGATGTCTTCCATCAACAGTATGGCGAAGTAAGAAACTCTTTGGAAGCCGTCCTTCAACTACCCTGTGAGTTTGGAGGATTCTGGGGCTCTGAACAGCTCCCAATTTAAGGGGAAAATATATACATCATCCCTGGCTCCTCACCTCCCCCAATATCACAGGGTAGCTATGGGCAACACAACAAAACCCACCAGGTTTCTCCCCCAGTCCTTGCTGGCCGCCATCGCGCTTTCTTCCCGTGGGGAGGTAATTTGGAACTACTAACCTTTGAACCCAAAGATCCGCGTTTTTTTTTGTGATTTTGATATGGTTCCTTGTAACATATCTCGTGCAAGGGTAGTTGGGAAACTGCGTTTTCTTTTGATATTCACCAAAAGTTTCAGGTACCAAAAATGGAGGTAGTGTCCTTATAAGGCTATTTTGGATAAGGCTATTTTGGGGGTGGGGTTTCCCTGACATAAGCCGTATCCATACAGCTTATATAGGTGAGGGTTCCTCTGTTTTTAGGTACCTGAAATGTTTGCTGAGATACTGTTGATGGAAGAAATTCTGCACCACCTGGGATTTCTAAAACCATATTAACAATGGGATAAACTAGCAACCTTAACTGGTGCAGGATTTCTTCCCATATGTATTCACAACCAGGAAGCAAAGTATGCAAAAAATGCACCATCTTATGATCAAATTTGGTCACAATGGAATCACCTGAGCCACGAAAAAAACCCTCGGATACTGTGCATGAAATACTGCTTGGTTAATAGGAATCCTTATTATAATGGCTTATGATAATCCCTATATAACTGGGTAGTATAATCCCTTATATACTTTACAACCCGGGCTTTTCTTATCGCTCATCTTGTACAAACGTTCTGCCTAAATGTTGATGATTCATTGCTATGCTGGATTACTGCAGGGAAACTGGGTTCTACTTGGCCTCTAAACTAGGGACCATGCCCCACGGAACAAGTCAATCTCCTACCTTTGAAAGTTCTAAAACTGCAAAGAACAGCAGAGAGCATGTCAAAACATGCCGGTCTGCAGGAGAGAGAAGCGTGCAATGAATCTAATTTTGTAGATTTAAATTCCCATCAATTTTATATCACTCTAATTTTTGGCATCTAGTGTTGGGAATCTAAATTTGCTGCAGGAAAGGTGTTCGTTCCCATAATTCTGAAAGTAGATTGATAAATTAGTCCCCCGAAAACTAACATGTCCCCTGAAAATTGATGATTGGAAGATGTATTTCCTATTGAAATAGTCCCTCTTTAGAGAACATGTTCGTTTTCCGGGGTGTATAAAGCACTCAAACAGGTTTGGTGGAAAACCATCATTTTAACCCAAACCCCCCAGTACAACTAAAAGGGGTGAATGGCGGATAGGCTCACAAAAATGGCTAGTCAACCAACCACCCCCTACCTGGAGGATCATCCCAGTTAGGTTCAGTGGTTAATAAACATGGTTCGTAAGTCCCCTAAGGATCGGGTTGTTCGTTGTTGCCCTTCCCGATGGCCTAAATGGCTTACAAATAGGGGTTACGAACCACGTACTAAGTGGGATGATCCTCCAAGTAACGTACCCCGCCCCCAGAAATAGCCGACCTGATCAGGGCATATTAAACATTGGTTTCCCTTAAATACGGCCTTACTCTACTCTTATTTCTTTGGGGGGGGGGGGCCGTTTGCCAAATGAAAATCGCTCCCACTTTAAAGGGAAACTCACGGCATTTTCCACGGCGGCCTGCATGGAACAGGCCTAAGCTCTGCAAAAATTTGAAGAAAGATCAAGATGGGCCACAAACAATAAAATGATTCCTGTCTGCAGGATACATGCCATAGCGATATCTTTATTCAATAAAGCATATGTTCTTCAATTGGCACTTCATTCCTTCAGTCCAATGCCACGTCATTCCATGTCATGCCACTTCATTTTGAATGCATTACATTCCACCTCGTTCCATATCATGCCATAAGGAAATCATGGATTTCAAAAATGAAGCTGTCAAATTTGAACAGGGTACATATCCCGTATCAAAAAAACACATGGAAAAGAATGACAAATCATCACTTTCGCAGGATGCAATCGTGGCAAGAGATGAAGGTTTAGCTTTGGATCCCCAAAATTGACTAAGTTACCCTCTGCTAAACGAACATAGCTGGCTGCAATATCCCCCATGTTTAATAGGAAATACATCGACTCATTCAGGGTCCATTTCCAGCTTTGTTAGATGATCCCGGAGTGTAAGTGATTCGTCATCCTGGTTTTTGCATTTGCATGTTTCAGTGCAGCAACTCGCATCCCAAGATATTTTGAAGTCTATTCAAATATGTAATCCCCCAAAGTTTATTCAGGTTAACCATTGTCTGAGTAAGTTTAGGATGACCTAATTTCACGGGTGTCAGGGCCATTAGATGTTAGTTTTAGGGAGTGAAAGTTCACCTTCAAAAATCCTTACTCTCCCTGAAACTAACATTTTGCAGCTGAAAATAGACCCCCGGAAAAGGAGATTCCTATTGGAAACCACCATTTTTAGGTGCTATGTTAGTTTCAGGGAGGGTAAGTCCAGTATCCACTTTGATTTTCCAAAGGGACGCGTCAGGCTTTGTCTCGCAATGGAAGCGCAAATGGCAAGCCTCTCTTGGCTCAACAAAATGATGAAGCAGTCAGTTTGTAAGCCACGAGAAAAAAAAAGTACATTCATAAGCCAATGGTTGGTTGCTGCTTGATGTTGATGGTTTGCTATTTTAGGTATGTTTGCAAGTAATGGTTCCCCTTCATAAAGACTCCCAAAATAGTAAAGCCACCTGAAACATCAACCATCTAGTGGTTGAAACTGATCACATTCCATGATACTGGACACCTCCAACAAATACCATGATGGTGGAAATTTTCTGGGTAAGAAAATGGGCACATGCCAGCCCAAAACAATGCACTGTTGTTATTTCGAAGAAATCCCGCAAAATTACCACAAGATGGGTGGGCCCCGAAAAAGTTATACATGGGATTATCACAGTTATAACCCCTATGCCTATACATAGGATTATAACCCTATCCTCATTTGATTGGGGTAGTTTACCCCAATTTATCACCGGTTTTTGGGGCCCATCTTGTAGGGTCAAAATGATTCCCCCTCATACCCACCCGTAGGCTCCGTCCTCTGCTGTGTTGTGCATGGGCGAAACCGGGTGAAGCATGGCGGTGGCTCGGCACCCAGGTTCCCAACTTGGATCATGGGGAAAATGGGAAGGTACCCTTGGGATGGGTATCTATATATACACCTTATATAATGGATATCTATTGGGTATATCCCCTTCTAAAGGGCTCCTTGGAGGGGCTTAAACAGCTAGGGTACCATCTCAAGGGGTACCAGCATTTTCCCTATGATTGGAGGATCATGGTTCAGTGGTTGATAACTATGGGTTAGTTGTTGTCCCCGTAAACATCGGGTTGTGTTGTTCCCCTTCCAAATGGACGAACTTCATGGCTTATATATAATTAATCCTAACTACTTACAAGTCCCTGGGAAAATCCTCCAAAGAGATAGGGGTAAATATCAAAATAAAATCTTTGAAACGACCTAGTTCACCGATATGACTTTGATTCGTCGATTTTATGTGTTGTTGTTTTTTTCAGCGTGAGGGCAACAAAAAATCAGTGCGTGTGAAAACTGACAAGTGAATCTCAAAGGGCATTTTTCAAAAATCTTGAAACCAAACGCTGCCAGCTTTAGTTAAAGAACATTTATAGATGTAATGAAGGAAAATGGGAATCAAAGGCACTATTTCTTTCACGTGCATCTCAAGTATAACTTTCAACTTGAATCACATTCAATTTTAACAAACCTTGAAAGTTCTCTGCCAGCAGGTTTTATTATCTTGGAAAGATTCAGCTCATTAGTTCTGCCAGAGTGATTTTGTTGAGGATGTTGCGGATTTTGGCAACAAAAAACGTGCAATACACTGGCCTCCCCTTGAAAGACAGTTGTAATCAAGTGGATCTGATGCCAAAACCCACAACCACACCCACCTGACCATTTTGGGCTAAATGAACGTAGGGTTTACTGAAATTGCAGGTGTCTTTAGGTGCCAAAGGGGCAGCATTCCGAAAAAGAGAAGTTGGAGTTTCCCAATTGCTTCGCAGGCTGCTGGTTGAACACCCTATGATTTTTTTTCTGCGGTTTTAGGTCTGCTTGTTTCAACACGAGATTGCTGTAGCGCAATCTTTGACAATTGTGAAAGATAAGGTACTATACAACCCTGTATCAAAGCTGATACCCTCAAACTAAGATAGCCCGGAGGTTCAAGCACAAGCATGTGCATCCTGCTATGCTTTGGAGATGCACTTATATCGTGTTTCGTGGTTGTTGAAAACACCTCCCCCATTTCAGTAGTAGAGTAGCTAAGATGTGTTTAAAGACATGGGTGTAGCTCCCTATTATGAAGGGATTTTACATAACCCGAGCCCCCCATCTCCCTTCCGTTCACACCAGCTAGCGTAGTTTTGAAAAACTGGATCCCTTCTCTCAAAATGACAGAAATCCTGCTAGCAGTTCATATGTCTAACACCTTCCCTTTCTTGTCGAACCTTCTTCTATTCGTGGTTGTGTCTCAAGTTTACAGGCCCCCGAAAAAACTCATCAGTTCCCCGTAAAATCTAGTGAACATTGACCCATTATATATCTTAAAATCTGGGTTGGGTCAAAGTCAACTACACTCCATGAAACTAAGGCAGTACCTGAAAATGGGTGGTTGGAAAATGACATTTCATTTTGGGCCCGGCCAATGTTCAGGCGGAAAGGGTCTCCCCAACGCTCCGTGACGAGTTCGCAACTTCGCCCCTCCCAAAAATGGTGGGTAATGGGAGACTAGATCCGGCTGGACGATTTTCAGGGGCTACTTTATGTTGGTTTTCGGGAAGGTATATCATCATTCCACATAATTTGTGCCTGGTTCAGTGAGATTCTTACCTGATAACCTGTAAAAACAGCTCGCTAGTTTGAGAAAGTGTACTTGAAACAAACAAACACATGGGTGTTTCCGAAAATAATGGTACCCCCAAATCATCCATTCTAATAGGCTTTTCCATTATATACCATCCATTTTGGGGTACCTCTATTTTTGGAAACACCCACATCCAAAAAAGCTGCTTTTATCACTCCACTCTTTTCTCGCAAGGGCAAGTGCCAGGAGTCCCGGAATCAGCTGCGACGGCCCTGCCGTGGCGTGGCACTCCCCCATTTCGGAAAAAGGCTGGCATCATTTCATGGGTTTTTGGCCAAAAAAAGGAGTAAGTCTTGGAAACCCCCAACATTCATGCATAGATTTTAACAACCACCCCCGCCCCCCTGGCCAAAAAGTGACCGCACCAAGTATACATGTTGTTTTAAAGGTGCGGATCTTTTTTGCGGATGGGGTAGCACCCACTGAACCATGGGACATGACTTCTGAAAACAAAGATGGAACCTGGTCTTCCCCTCTTTGAAAAGAGAACATCTTCTTCCAAACTTCCTTGTATAGTAACATAGTATATGTGACGCAAAATTTACGGCACCCCCGGCAAAGAAACAGCTGGCCTTCCGGCCACTGAAATCAGCAAAACGTCATCAAATGTGGGGTTGATATTCCCATTTCAAACGGCTGCAATTGGTGCATACCGCAATGACACCCCATAATTTTTTCACATAGACCCAAAATATCCCAAAATGATGCTTTGAAGGTAGCCCTCTTATTGAAAACTAGAGGTTAGGCTATTCTGAAACATCCATTCATTCAATTTCAGGACATGTCAGGAATTTGAAGGAAAAAATAGGTCTAGTTGGTTCGTGTCTAACTCCTCACCCCTTCGTGTATATTTCCATCTCTGGTAGTCTTCGAGGTGTTCTGTATTTCAACGTTTCAGGTCTCTCAGATCACGAAGTCCCAGGAAATGTTTCCATGATACTGTTGTTGGTTCAGATATCCGGCGTTTACCAGTTGATATGGTAAATATCCCATTATCTACAGGGTTTTAATACATCCCACCTGTGGGTGGCCTTGGGATTTCTGGTTGCCATCAACATACGTATCTTGGATCTACCGAGCACCCAGGATGCCAATCACCACCAGGAGGATTACCATTTTTTGAGATTCAAGAATCCTAAACCTAAACCTTCAACTTTTCCCACGAGCGAGGCAACATCCTGGGTGCCTGGGTGGGGTGCGAAGATCCAAATGATAACCATCTGTGGAACAACCGGTGAAATGGACCATTTATTCTATACACCTTAAATTCCAACTTTCCCTAAAAATTTGGCAGTCCAAAAGTGTTCATTCTCCAATCATCTCCTATTATTATATCCCCGAGAGCCAGAAAATCAACATCTCCAGCATCCGCCTCCCACTTTTTTCTTGGAAAGCACCGCAGAGCTTTCTTTTTCGCGGTCCCGCTGCTTGGCTGAAAGACATGAACCCATGATTCTTGGACTTCCTTCCGATGTTTGAACTGACCCGATTTGGGGTGAAGAATTTGGGTGGTTCCTTCCTTTCAAGTCACCATGAAAAATACATCTGATAAATTGTATGCACTTTTTCACGATGATTTTCACCAACAGAATACTTAATTTGGAATTGTTGATTATAAATCCTTACTACCCCAGTTGGTGGTTTCAAGCCATATTGAGAATATGCTCGTCAAAATTAGACGCTTTGTTCCAGTTTTCGGGGCAAACAAATCCAAAACCTTAGAAATCATATCCAAAAAAATCAATGGATTATTCTGGTTCTTGGAAAGGGTGGTAGGTAGCATATAAAATCACCCAACTGGCGGTATATACCACTTCTATGCCAGGTATATACACCCTTTACAAGAACCAGACTAATCCATTGAATAAATAAATCGATGGATCTTTTGGGACCCAGTCGCCATTCAAGGACATGTGTTTTTGCACTCCCAGGGTACCCTCCGGAAAATTAACATGTTTCCCCGGAAAAGGAGGTCCTTTTAAGAGGGAAGTAGTCATTTCAATCATCATTTTTTCTGGGACCATGTTAAACTGGTTGGTGGTTGAACCAACCCATCTGAAAAATATGCTCGTCAAATTGGGTTCATTCTTCCCCAATTTTCGGACTGAAAATTCCAAAATCTTTGAGTTGCCACCACCTAGTAAATTTCGGGGGTGTACTTCTTCAGATGTTTTTTTCTGGTTGGTGCGCACCACCCCGACCTCGGGACCTCATTTGAACATGATCATCCTGGCTGCTCATTTGCTCATCATGAAACGTACTGCCCATTTTTCCTGGGCAAAATGCAATAAGGGGGAGTTTCCCAAATTTGACAACGCTAGATATACATCTTATAACCCTTATAAAGGCCCTGAAAAATGGGTTTACCTGGGGTTATAACCCTACTATACCCTGCTTATAGGGCTTATAACCGCATTTATAACTGGTCTGGGCTCATCTTGTGGTTTTTGTTCACCACCACCCCCCCCAACAAAAAATTTAACACCAAAAAAAGGTACCCCTCCTAACGTAACCCCCCCTCAGAAATAAGGGTTCAGTAAGGCCGTATTAAGGGGAACCAATTGTTGACCAGCCAGCTAAATGGTTAATTGTTGGTTTGGGTTGGTGGTTTGGATTCCTGGGATCTCCCTATGAAAGGGATTACTTAATGGCACCCTTAGCATCCCAAACCACCATTCCAAACCAACAATTAACCACTAGTTGAGACCAGTCATGAAAAAAAATATCAAAGATAAAAATCACAAACCACTCCAAGAGCACTCATTGGTCGTGTCCTTGTTTCACGTGGCATTGACGCATTGACCGTGGCTGGCTGAAAGAAAAACACAAGAAACGAATCGGGAGAATCATCCAAGAAATCGTTTCCCATGGGAATTTCTATCTTTATGAGGTGGAATGGCTATCACTGAAGCGAAAAAGATTGCTGTTTGAATGATCATTGATGATCATCAAAAAAATCGCTGATGGGAATTTCTAGCAATCTTTGGTGGAATGGCTTTCCTTTTTTGGGGGAGAAAATTTCAGGGTAAAAAATGGGGGCAAAATTTTACTTTTCGGCCTTGAAACCCTGATGTCTATCCATTGAAATAAATAGTTGGCAATCGAAAACATCGGAAAACTGTTGCTTCGACAACCATTTCCATCCAGTTTCATAGGCCGGCTAAACTGGAGGTAGTTTGCCAGGAACTTCTTCTAAGGAAATGGGTTCAGAAAAAAAAAGCACACATGTTCAACTGCAACACATCCAAGGTACTTTTACGTCTTCAACTTATTGCACGACCACCCTTTTCGGTTGATCGAACATCGCATATTTGACAACTTCAACCGACTCATAACAATACTGTTGATGTAAGAAATCCTGCACCACATGACAAGTATGAAACCCTGTTAAATAAAGGGATATCTTATAATATCAACTGGTAAACGCCGGATTTCTGAACCATCAACAGCATGTTTCACCTTGAACCATATTTTCTTTCGCTCCAACAATCCATCAACAAATTGACTAACTGCCTTACCAACGGACCCCCAAGGAAGTTACTGGAGCTAATAGATACTCAGGTTTTTTCAGGGTTCATTCAGTGGGTCCGTTTTCTTGGGAGATTTATTGGAAACAAGTGTTCTTTTTGTTAATAGGTTGATCCTCCGTCAAATCGCACCATAGAAGTTTCGTGCGCACCAAGGCAATGACAAATCACTGTGTTCGGTTTCCCGTTTCGATTTTTTTGATACATCCCTGCGGGGTTCTAGGTATATGTACTCCCTAAAACAAACATATCTCGCAAATCAAAAAAAAGGAGGGAAAGGAGGGAGACTCCGTTCCGGCTTCGTTTTAGAGCAATATCACCCTATTTTCAAGGCAAAACTCCGTGATTTTTAGGTACGGTTTGGGGGAGGTCTGGATGTTGACTCGATTTTTGTCCTGCATGTTATTTTGAGGTTCCTTCTATCATCAAGGAGTTTCAGATAGCCGAAATGCAGGTACTGAGCCTTTCATATATGGCCATTTTGGGTGTGGATGTTCCCTTATATGAGCCTTGCATATAGCTGATATACAGCTTATATAGGTGAGGATTCCTCCATCTTTAGGTACCTGAAATGTTCGGTGATCATGGACTTGATGTCAACTCCATTACCATCTGTCAGAATCCAGCCCCCAGGACATCCAAATAAGTCATATTATGGGTTGGTTTTTGAACGCCCCCATCCTGAAAAACCCACAAACACTACACTCCAGTGTTTACTAACATAGCACTGTGTGATTTTCCACCATTTTGATGCTATGGAAACCAGGAAAAGGCTGGGGATGTTCCAGCCGGCGATTTGTTTACCGGAGGGTTTATCGGTGAGTCGTAAGCTTTACTGGTATCTCAACATACTCTACCTCTCAGGGTGGTAGATATGGCCCTGAATCAAAGCTGCCAAACCCTGGAGGTTCCAATATGGGTGTTTCCTTAAATGGTGGTACCCCAAAATGGATGGTTTACAATGGAAAACCCTATTAAAATGGATGATTTGGGGGTACCACTATTTTCGGAAACCCCCATATTTAGATCCTGTTTGGTACCATCTGTGGCGGATAGTTTCCGAAAACGGTGGGGGACAAATCTGCTGTACCCTCGCTCGTGGGGATAGGCTATTGCTGATGTTTCTTCAATGTTTGAAGACCTGCTCTTCCCGAGAGTTTTCCACTAGGGACTCATGTTGCACTTTTCGTGTTGCTTGTTGCACATAGGAAATTGATACGAATCGTGCGTTTCAGGCGTCGTAACGATCGGAAAGGAAGTGAAGTGAAACAATTGGTGAAGTGAAAAAAAAACTAGTTGGTGGTTTCAACCCATCTGAAAAATACTAGTCAAATTGGATCATTTCCCCAAATAGGGGTGAAAAATCTTTGAAACCACCACCCAGCCATATACTTTACTGCAAAAGGTTCAGGTTCATCAATTCAGAGGACCTTTTCCACCAATGGTGCATAAGAACCACCGTATTTGATGATTTCAGTAGGTACCCCTTTCAAAACTAACAGTCAGCTTGAACCTGAACATGCTGGCTTGCAAAATTAAGCTTACAGGGTGCACATTTTCAGGTGAACCCATGTTACTCCCCTCAAAATTCGCGTTTTTCTCCAAATTCCCACAGTATAGGGGTTGCTTAGTTCACCCCATTGATAAATGGTTTTTGGGCCCATCTTGCAGTTTGAAGCCCATCATTTCATTTGAAGAGGGAGGGATCCAGATCCTGTAGTAACTTTTTGTATAGGTGCTAGACTTTGAATTGGCCAGTGGTACTCAAACCAGTACTGAACCATTAAGAAATAAAAAGAAATCATGCCCACTGAAATTGCGGGTTGTTCATGATTTTTGTAATGTAAAATCCCTTCAGCTATGGTCAGAAGTTGGAAACTCCAACCACTTTGGATGAAGTTTCTTTATTTGTGTTCACCCCTTCCTTTCCGAAAACACCCGCCGTGCTTCAACGCGCTGGAAATGGCGTTTTGCTTGGAAGCTGGCTATGTACAAATTTACCCGAGGTTGGCCGACCCCAAGGTCGTGCCATGGGGGGGGGGCCCAATGCCAGGCTGACCTGGGAGCAACCAAAAACGTAACAAAAAACCAGTAAATGGGTCGAAATGGTGGATATCCCCTTACTAATGGTGGTTAGTAAATGGGTTAGTAAATGGGTTATACCCTCTGGTAAACTAACCTTATTGCTGGCTGGAAGTTCTCCCCACCATTTTCAGGTAGGAAATACTGAAGACTCATTCAGGGTCGATTTCTAATTTACCGGGAGTTACCGTATGACATTCCATGAAATCTTGATTGGTTCAGGCCGGGATCCGGGATCCTGATTTCAAATCTTCATGGCTTATGAAAAGGCCCCTTTTATAACTGGGTAGTACTTGGAGGATCATCCCGGTTAGGTTCAGTGGTTAATAACCATAGTCAATAAGTCCCCTAAGTGGGGTTGTTCCCCTTCTAAATGGCCGAACTCCATGGCTGAAATACATGGGGGTGATCCTAACCACTTACATCCACTGAGATGATCCTCCAAGTACTTCATCCCCTATTTTCTCAGCAAATAACCAGGGTGAACTCGTCAATGATCAATTGGTTTTTCCCTTTCTGGAGGAGGTGTCCGTGGGTTCAGAAGTCCCCACTAACATCTGGAAATCAAGGGGAAATCGGGTGGTTACTTTCTTTGTTTTTAACCCTAAATGTCGAAGGGTGGTGCATGTTGGTGATTTTATATACTATCTGAATTGAATACATCATTTCATGGAAAGATAAGGGGCTCATCCCCCCTAATGCAAACCCCTCACAGATAACCCTGGATAAGGCCATCTGTTTCCTTGCGGGAAGGGTGGCATTGCGGGGGGTGCCCTTACATTTCTTATGAAGAAACCCGGGCGAAAATTCAAAGCTTTTTCCAAGACTCTCCTAGCTGGTACTTAGTTGTCGTCCCCTAAGTATCGGGTTGATCCGCTTCCAAATGGCCCATTCATGGCTTATAAGTGGGGTGATCCTAACTACTAAGTGAGATGATCCTCCAAGTACTCCCTATCTTCTGGTGTTTTTGTGCGTCATGGTAACGTCACCTTTTCATACCTTTTGTCAAATTGGTTCATGATGACCGCTCCGACCAACCCAACAACCTGTCGGTTGACCACACTCAGGGGGCCGGCGCCCCCCACAGTTGTAAACGTGATTTTGAACACCCCACTAAACCCTACAAATCATCCCATGTTGTACTTGGGTGTGTATAATTATCGGGATATATAGATCCTTTTACAACCCTTACGGGGGGCCCCCCTTCTCGCATAGCAGCTGGTTTAGTGGTGTCACAAAACATGTCCCGCCCGAAACTCGGCGGATGCCTTGCCTTCAAACGAAGGCTTGCACTTGACGTGGGGTGTACCGCATCCAGGATTTCGGAGACCTCAACGTGGTGAAGCACCCGCTGTGGCTGTTTGGTTTCCACCGGAGAGTTGGGAAGTTGCGAAAACGTTTTTTTTTTTTTTTTATGGAGTAAACCCCCGGCGGAAAAACGAACGAATACATGCTCTAAAAAATGGAACTATGTTTCAATAGGAAATTCTTATCTTCCAACCATCAATTGTTCAGGGGCGGAACTGTTAGTTTTCGTGGGGGGTTTTACACAGGAGCACATGGAATTTGGCCAAAAAAGCTCCTGGCAGGACTCTACGACAAGGTCATTTGCCATCTCTCCAAGCAGAGCTCGCAAGATAAATGCAGTATACCCTTCCCGAATTTTAACATAGCCACCAAAGATGATGGTTTCCAATAGGAATCTCCGAACTTCCAGGGGTCGATGTTCAGGGGCTGTGTTAAACTCTGGGATATATTGGAGAATTACAGTTTTACAGGGTTTTGCGATGAATGTCACCCCTGAAACACCATTCTAAGCGGTTTGATGATGCTTAAAAACAACCCAAAAAGGGACATTCATCGCAAACCTCGTTTTTGTTGTCGGTCCAAATGCTTTCGATGCTTTCGATCAATTCATTGATGGTCCAACCCCTAAAACTAACAAAGCTGACAGTGTAGTTTTCGATGGGGGGATGATTCTTTCGTTTTCTGGGCAAACCCGGCCAATTTTCAGAGAAAACTCGCTTTTTAGTTTTAGGGAGGCTTCTATCTCCCTTTTCTAGTTCCTCCGGGACACTGGCTGTGTAAAAATCACTTGAGTGAGGTAGTAAAAATCATGGAAAACAACCAATGATGATCACTGCTCAATGTCAATGTATTTTGAATTCGTTGCTTTACACATCACCTGAAAAACAGCCGTTGCAAAGTTAATTTCCATCAACTTGAACCCCCTAAAAACAGCAATCCAGTTGCTTAAAAAAAATGGTACGGAATTCATTCCTATATTTTCCAGGCAACGTCTCAAGGCTTGATTCCGGAATTTATCTTCAGAACCACGAAACCTCCAAACAATAACCACCTTGAGGTCTCAGATCTACCAGACTCCATTTGAAAAAATCGCATCTTTGCGCTTGACCCCCACTTTGATGTTGTTGTACCATGTTTTTGTTCCACATGTTTATCCCACATGTCCCTAATCCTTTTGCCAACAAAAAACGAAACAAACATCCATGTGAATCATGTGAAGTTTGAAGTTCAATTTTTTCCGCTTCGCGGCTCAAAAAAAAGGTTGCGGTTAAGGCCCTCCTCAACCACGGGCTGGAAAACTCCCCGTTAAATTTTGCCTCTGGTTGATGATGGAAAGTTAAGGATAGCTCATTTGGTCCACCAGCGACGGTTAAACGTGTGTAGTGATGTGTGATGTGTGTGTGTGTTTTTTTGTTCCTTCTACACTTCATGATTCCTTCGTTGATTGTCATTTTAGCAGAGTGTTCTTCCTCAAAAATCCAGCGACTTCTTCAGCTGAATCGTTTGAACTATAATTGGGTTCGTTTCAAACCACCGCATCTTTGAAAAAAGATCCTCCGTTAAAAATGGATTTCGGTTTGACTTATTCAGCCACGAGCAGCTGTGGCAAAGGCATAGTATGGTAGCTTGCAGAAGGGCTTACCAACCTTCGGTTTGCTGGGGAACGTTGGCCCACGCAACTACCTTACAACATGTGTTTCTAGGAAATAAAAACATCTCCAATGGGAAAAACGATTTTGAAAGTGGAAATACATCTCCAATAGGGAATACGTCGCCAGTAGGAATACGTCTCTCCAATAGGAAGTACACTTCACATGGGAAAAACATCTCCAATAGGAAATACATCTCCAATAGGACAAACATCTCCAATAGGAAATACATTTCCAATAGGAAATACACCTCCAATAGGACATACATCTCCAATAGGAAATACATTTCACATGGGAAAAACATCTCCAATAGGAAATACATCTCCAATAGGAAATACATTTCCAATAGGAAATACATCTCCAATAGGAAGTACATTTCACATGGGAAAAACATCTCCAATAGGAAATACAGCTCCAATAGGAAATACACCTCCAATAGGAAATACATCTCCAAGAGGAAATACACCTCCAATAGGGCATACATCTCCAATAGGAAATACATCTCCAATTGAAATACATCTCCAATAGGAAATACATCTCCAATAGGAAATACAGCTCCAATAGGAAATGCATCTCCAACAGGAAGTACATAATACGTGTCCAATAGGAAATACATCAGCTCCGAGGGTTCTGCGCGTGTGTGCTGACATGTTTTCACCTCCATCTGTCAGAAGGCGTAACTTCTTCATTGCCCTCATGGATGGGAAGCGTCAGGATATTGACGCAAAGGTCTTCACGAACTGTAACAACCAAAACAATGCCAGAGAAACGAATGTTGAGAGTCAAATCCTTGGGGATGTAGAAGAGCTGCCCCACTGGCAATGTGCGCAGCTCCGAGATGTGAGCGCCATGGGTCCGCTGACGCGCAGCTTCTGCAGGAGGCGGCTGGGGCGGTATTTCGTGCGTGGTAGTTTTCAATGAGGCGGCAAAGGTGTTGATTTTTGCGGCCACCTTCTCGCAATGCTGTCCAATGAGCTCAGCTGCCTGCAGTGCCTCTACGGACAAGCTGGTAGGCCATGCGTCGAATTGGGCGCCGGCATGGGCATGGATGAGGTTGTGCCAGTTCAAAGCATGCCTCAAATGCTTTCCCTTGAGCTTTCCATGGCGCTTAGAATCCTCATGCTGGACTAGATAATTCTCCTCCTGCAGCGGGACATGCGTGTCAAAGTTTTGCATGAAGAGCTTCATGGCGGCGTTGTCATCGACAGGCGAGAAGTTATAGTTGATGAAGAGGTACCCCAAGTGTTCTACAAAAGCTTCGTCACCTCGATGCTCCACGGCATGTGCCTGATACATGGGATAAAATTTCCCGACGAGCAAACGTTCCAGGGCGTTGCTGCCTCGATGGTTGCCGAGCCGTTCATTGGCCGCCTCGATTTCCCGAGCCCGTTTCATGACAGGCCGTGTATAGAAGAGGCACAGACGACCGCGGAGGCCCTGAGGGTCGGCCTGAATATACAATGCCCACAGGTCCTCGAGATGAAGCGCTCCACACACACCCAGAAAGGGGTATGCCATTGAGAAAGAACGTTGCCCATTGACCACATCCCGTTGCCAAGACATCTGCTCCCAGAGCTGTGTAGCTATGGCAAACTCAGCCTGGAGCCACTGCAAGAATTGGGTCCCTTCCACCAAAAAGCCACTCGCGGCTGTCCACCCTGGAAAGCTTGCGCGCAACCCAATGCCCTCCAGAGAGCCTGTGCCCAAGCGAAAAGAAATCTCATGCAATTTCTTGAGGCGGGCTTTCAGAGCTGCTTGCCCAGCAGGTCCGGGCATGGCCTGCTGGCGCAAGCGGGTCCGGAGGTCGGCGCGGTGCTCATTCGCCCTTTGCTCGACGCCGTGTAGGACGTTGTGGTGCAGGCGTAGTAAGTTGGAGGTGTGGCAAGAAGAAATACATCTCCAATAGGAAATACATGTCCAATAACGATAGGAAATACATCTCCAATAGGAAGTACATTAAGAAAAAGGGAAAGACGTCTCTCCAATAGGAAATATATTTCCAATGGGACATACATTTCCAATAGGAAATACATCTCCAATAGGAAATTCATTTCAATGGGACATAAAATTTCAATAGGAAATACATTTCACATGGGAAAAACATTTCCAATCGGACATATATTTCCAATAGGAAATACATTTCCAATAGGAAATAGATTTCAAACGGGAAATACGTCTCCAATAGGAAATACATCTCCAATAGGAAATACATCTTTATTAGGAAATACATCTACAACAGGAACACATTGATGTCAGTGGATGATAAATCATTGATCATATTTCACCAACCACTAAACCACAAAAATGGCCAGGGGAAAATCCCTTAAATTTCAAAACTTTGGGGAAGAAATATGCTGGGTGGCGTCTCCACCATGATGGGCTGTTCCCATCTCTAAAACGTTGCTTTCTTAGGATTGCTATGCTAGATTACCGCACTGTATATCACCTAGTGACCTAGTTAGTGGTTTCAACCTGCTTGAAAAATTCTTAGTCAAATTGGATCATTACCTAAGTTTTTCAGGGAAGAAAATGAAAAAACGCTGAAATCCAGTTGCATATCTCATCAAACTCATCAAGCTAAGAAAACTTTAAGATGCAGTGTAACCAGCGACTGAGGATTCTGGGACCATCAAAACTCACACACATCTAAGTACTGGAATGTGACCCAGTCTTCCACTAAATTAGTATGCCATCATTTTCCGTCATGAAAAAAAAACCTTCCATTTGTTCGCTGCCAATTCTTCGAGGTGGGTCACTTTTTTGCCCGAAAAAACCCCCCCGTTGAAAACTGAAGCCGAGGAACACGGGCCGCATGGGCACAGGAGGACTCAAGGGCGCTGTTGAGGTGCCTGGCCCCAGAAATCGAATGAACTGACACCACCAATGGCCATACTTTTTTCGCCGGAGTTTTATCTGTTCCAAGGCCCATCATTTTGGGTATCCAGGTATCCATGTTAGTTTTCGGGGATGTAGGGGATTATACTACCCAGTTATATAGGGATTATAGTAAACCACTTTAAAGGATCCCTATTAACCAACCAGGATTCAATGGAAAGTAGCAGGATGTTTTTTTTTTCGTGGCTCAAATAAACTGGTGCAAAATGTGCACCCTCTAAGATTCATTTTGGAAGCATGTTCAGATTCCAGCCGAGTGTTTTGAAAGGGGTAACCTGTTCAATCATCACATATGGTGGAGAAAATGCACCAAAATGATAGATCCTCTAAATGTAGATTAAGTGGCCTCAAAGAGTTCATTTCGCATTCAATGGGGGGGGAGAACTGACTATTTTTTCAGGTTCTATGTTAAATGATGAGGGAGTTATCCTTTTCATAGTTGTATCATCTCCTATTACTGTCATCTCCTACAGTTTTGGGGCGTTTCCCTAGTTGTGAACGTGATATCATAGCACGAAACCAATCAATCACCCCAGTTGTAAGTGTGAGATACTAGGGGGCACATGTTTATATTACTATATTTACTATTATCCCTTACTACTATAGATATCCACTATGTACATATGCTCCCCCTAAACAGGGGTCATCAAATTACCAACCCAAACCATGCACTAGTATAGGGGAAATCCCTCAGAATCACCATACATTTGCATTGTTTGATCCCCAAATATATAATTTAATGACCCCTGCTAATCCTACGAGCGAAAGTTCCTCAAAATGATTTCGATGGGAAGATTATGCTTTCCTTCGGGGGCCGGTAGCTTTTCAGGAGCGAGCTGTTAGCTAACTTCGGAGGTTTAGTTGTCCGACGTTTCCGGGGAATTTCTTCTCAAGTTGTGTTGCTTCATTCTTTGATACTCCAATTTCTATGGCATGAATTCTGTATTTTTGAAGATGGTTCTTCATGTATCTGGGTAAACTCAGATGATTTCATGATTCATACCCAAATCTTCAGACCATTTTTGGGTGCGTTCGTTTCCCTTACTTTTCAGGGGGGTAGTTTTCCCACCAATTTGGGATGCGGAGTTGTGAGCCCTGGGTGACCATCCGCAACGCCGATCTTTTTTCCCACCACTAGTGGGTGGTTTGAACTAAGCCATTTGAAAAATCTTCATCAAATTGAATTGTGCAACCCCAATTGGCGGCAGGTAAAAATTCCAAAAAATGATTGAAAAGCACCACCTAGGTGGTGCTTGATCCCATCTTTGCTACCTTTTTGGTATTTGCCTTCCAATCACTTCTAAGATATCCCTAGGGGTAAGCTACATTCATCGCTCCCTCTAATGCTTGGGGATATTTTGCCATAACCCTGTTCGCTCCCTTCCAAACTTGTCACCAGTGAACGGACTCATTTTTGGAGTTGCTTCTTCAAAGAAGCAAAAAGGAAGTCCTGACTTCAAACACCCAAAGAGGGTGTAACTCTTCTTGTGTGCTTAATGACCTTGGCTTTCCTCGCCAGCATCAACATTACCATCTTCTTCAGCTTCTGGTACATCAATCGCCGAAGCCATGTTTTTGGCAAATCATCTCGGCAACAGGCTTGGCCACAAAGATGTGGTGCTCCTCAGGGCTTTTCAGAGCCAAGCGGCTCACATTGGTTCCTGGCAAATCGACAAATTTCCTGCATGTGACAGGAGTAGTGGTTAGTTTTCGTCCCCCAAGTAGGATTGATCTAATTATAAATGGCTTGTAACTCCCTTAACTTACCACTTACTAAGTGGGACGTACTCCTGGTTATTACAGTGGCTATCTATACGTCCACTTGTAAAGGGTATACCGATCTAGGTTATCCAGGTTATACATATAACGTTGGCCGCATCCCCTGGAAGTCAATTTAGCATTTCTTAAAATTGGTAGTTCCATGTTGGATGATGATTAAACTCCTACTCTAAGCAAATGGTGAAACTCGTAAAGCAACCTATTGAAAAAATGATGGCCATGGCAAAGGACTTCCAGGGTAGACATACATTACTTCCCCTCCACCACCATCAGGATGGATCCCATCCGTGTCACCTGTGGGAGGTGTGGGTCGTACCAAAGGTTCACGGACGCTGCGTATGGCACCTTGGACGCCTCAGGCGCGTTGCGACCGCGACGGGGCGAACGAAGCTTGTTTTGGGGTGAAAGTTGAGGGTCGCAGGTTTTCATGAGAATCTAAGGGTGCCGTTGTTTTTCACATGTCATCGGCCAGCAACCCCTCGAAGTAGAGCGTGAATGAATGGCCGTTTTAAGGCTTTCTGGGCCCTCCTCGCGCAGCTCCTGCAGCCCTTCAGCAGCATCCAACCAGATTTTTGGTGATGGCCTGAATCAAGCGCTCTTGCTTTTCCATGAAGCTTCTCATTTTTTTTAGGGCCGAAGTTCTTCCTTCAGAACTTCCCGCGGCTACTATAAGGCCTTGATCTTTTTCCATCAAAGCCCGCAAGCCCGGAGGCCCGTGCTGATACCGCCCCCCGTCTTGGCGAAGTCGCGTCTTCATCACTGCCCTCAAGTCCCAAGATCTTCCATCCTTTGCGAAGTCGCTTGTGTGTTGAAACGCTGGAGGCTTCACTTCGCGATGGAAATCACCCGTTGTTGGGTGAAGTGACCTTAAGCGGCCAAAGTGTCCGAAAGTGACGATTGTCGCCACAGCGCAGGGGCCAGATGAAGGCCACAAATTGGAGGATTCCTTTACTGTTCACTACCTTTTGGGGTGACCTCGGCGGGTTATTTCGCTTATAATTTGCCACCCGTTTTTTTTTCTCATATTTTTTCACGTGGGCATCTACCCCGTCCTCCAAATTCAGGAGTCAAAATTCCAGAAAACAACTGAAAAGAACAACTTCTTGCTATCAAAGTTAATCATTGCAACGGGTTTTTTCATGGCTGGTCAACTTCCCCCCCCTAAAGGAAACCGATGGTTAATGAGTCCTCTCCTTCCAACAATCTTTTTTTCACACCCCCAAAAACACATGGAACTCTCACCATTGGGTTCTCACTTCTTACTCGACTCCTCCCAAAATCATCACGGTTCAGTGGAATATGGGTGTATCTTCTAGGGTAAGAGGGTAACAGGTACCCTACACAACCATCTTCTGCGGGATGTTTGGTGATTTCCAAACAAGAACAAGAACTCCAACACCGACGACGACAACAACAACAACAACAACAACAACAACAACAACAACAACAACAACAACAACAACAACAACGACAACGACAACGACAACGACAACGACAACGACAACGACAACGACAACGACAACGAACAACGACAACGACAACACAACGACAACANACAACAACAACAACAACAACAACGACAACGACAACGACAACGACAACGACAACGACAACGACAACGACAACCACAACAACAACAACAACAACAACAACAACAACAACAACGACAACAACAACAACAATGTGCTGTGCTGTAATCAATCGTCTCGATCTTTCTTCCTTACCCAAAAAACCATCGGGCCCACAAATCCATTTCCCAAATAAAGAAATTTGGAATCATCCAATTGATTTCGCCAACCATTTAGATAGAATTCGTTTCAAGTTCCAGGCACTTGTCAACAGTGATCCTGTTGATGGCAACCAGAAATCCAGAAAACTCACCAGTCGAGGTTTGGTAGTTGAAATCCCATCAGTTACAGTTACGACCGGGTTTTTATACATCCAACCGCTGGTTGATCGCCGGATTTCTGGTTGCAAATCAACAGTCCCAAATCACAAGATCCGCCTGAACTACTGGTGCTAATGCAACCAGCTGTAGGGAAGGTGGTCAAGCGCCGCGTTTGTTGCCCTGGCAATAAGGAGCCATCCGTGGAGACCTTGGGCATTCGCCACTTGGGGTGGAAATCCGGGAGGGAGAAACGACCAAAAAGTGGGTTTTTTACCCCCCGAGTTCACTAACGGCTGGAGGATACCCAAAATGGCCGCCATATTTTTTAGCCGGAGGTAGAAAATATCAAAAACCCATCATTCTTGGGTATCTATGCTAGTTTTTCGGGGTGTAAATCGTATATAAAATCACCACCAACATTGGTCCAGTGTGTTTAGGTAAATAATATATAAATAGTACGTATATATAAAATTGGTGAATACCACTATTGGTGAGTAAAACCCCTACCCTCCGGTAAACTAACATGGCGATTGCTGGGAAAGTCCACGGATCTTCGGTCGGAAATTCACATCTTCAAAACGGTTGTTCGTCCATGTTCCAGCCAGCGATTTGTGTCACTTTTACCGGAGTGAAGAAGTTTTGTGGAGTTTTTGTGGAGGATATACAAATCTTCAAGATGATTTTTGTTCATAACCAGTGAAACTGGTGGTATACTGTTTTGATGCTTCAGAAAATAGCACCAGTTCAGCTTCGTAGCCAATTTACCAGGGTTTTATGCATCCCAAGTGGTTCGCAAGATTTCTGAGCAATCAAGATGAGATTCATCGCAAAATAGGTGCTCCAAAAAGGAGGGGAGAGCATTCCAGCATCCATTTGCGGAGCAGTTTCTTTGTTACTCCCCCATATCCCCTGAAAAATGCTGGTTGGAAAACGATTGTTTCCTTTTGAAATTATCCAATTTCAGGTGAAACATGCAATACTTCCACAAGATGGTTCTGTTTGACTAGAGTCCTAGGCACAGTGTTCAGGGCTTCAAAGCACGGCCAAACCACCATCAACTGTATTTACCATCAAACTTAATCTAAGTTAAGTTATAATCCGCATCATAATCGGGTAGTATATACACACCCTGGAAAAGTAACATTTTGAACCCAAAGTCATGGAGGTTTCTTTGCCAATAATTTTCCTTTTCAATGAAGGGTGGATCTTTTAGGTGCAACAGCCGTGCTTATTTTCAGGGCTACAACACTCCGAAGGCTTCGTCCTGGTTTTTTGAAGCACTCAACTGATGATTTCATGAGTCCGGGATCCTGAAAATTTCATGGGTTTCTAGTTGGTGGTTTCAACCCCTTTGAAAAATATTAGTCAAATTGGATCATTTCCCCAGGTAGGGGTAAAAATAAAAAATGTTTGAAACCACCACCCAGGTTTTCTTTATACATCTTCTCACCAGGATGCTTGGGCCAAAATGCTTGGGATGTCGCCCAAATGTCGCCTGTTAAAGATGATACCTGTACACAAAAGCCTGCAAAACTCTACAAAAGGCCTACCATAATCCCGGAATTTTTGACTCTATGGCTAATCAACCGACCTCCCCCTAACATAGCCCCCTCAGGAAAAAACGGTTTAATAGCCGGCCTTCTTAAGGGAAACCAATGGGTTTTCATAAGCCCTTACTTCCGGCCTCATTTCCCCGGGCGCGTACGTTAGGGTGCGGATAGTTGAGTAGCCATGATAACTGGGTAGTATCTTGATCCCCCCAAAAAAAATCATCCAAGAAAGTTACAACACACCCCTAGAGCACACCCCAAGCAATCCCCCTAGCCAACTATGAAAGGAATCCCTTTATAGCCAGTTGGTAAAGGTTTAGGGGTGTGTTCCAAAGGTGTGTTGAAACAACCTTAGAAAACAGCATTCATAACTAACAACCCCAACGAAACACCTTTTCAACCTGCCCCAAGAACAACTGGTTGACCAGATTTCGAAACAGATTTCAAAAAAGCGACACCACCAATGAGATCTCGTAAAGGTCCATGGCGCTTTTGCAGCTCCTTCCCCAGCGAGGAGCTGCGCGACTGGAGTTGTTTCCCAAAACCCGTTCATGTGACATTCTGTTGATGGCAACCAGAAATCCCAAACAACCACCGGGGTTGGATGTGTAAAAGGAAAATCATGGAAAATCGCATGTACATTTGATCTAGCAACGTTGCTAATATATGGACCTATGTAAGCCTATGTACATTTAAAAACTAAGGTTCTGTCAGACAAGCACCATGTTGAAACAGAAAATAAGGCGGAGTCTTACAAATCAATACGGGATAAGAAACCCTTCTCTGAAATCAGCATAACTGCTAAACAAACTATTGCATTCTTGTTGCCCCAAAAGCACCATACACATACTTGGAGGATCATCTCAGTGGAGGATCACCCCAAATTTATAAGCCATGAATGGGCATTTGGCAGGGGAACGTTGCCTGATCCTTAGAGGACCAAAACCAACCATGGTTGTTAACCACTTACATCTACTGGGATGAACCTTCAAGTACCACCACCCACAGGCTCCTGAAGTTCTCGAATCAATGCGTTGATCCGTTCCTTATAGGCTGACTCAACATCCTCCTTCTCCTCGCAGATTTTGTCACAGGTGTGTGCTTCCATCGTTGTGGCGGTGGAAATTTCCCAACACCAACGTGACTTGGTTTGGGGAGGGTGGGTGATGGAAATCCACTGACTCTGTCGATTCAACTCCCCGAAATCTCCCAAGGAAAAATCTGAACTGTTGGTGTTTTTTTCTCCATCCAGGAATCCATGTCTTTTGTTCAGTCAATCCATCAAGCGGGCGATTAACCTTCGGTCGAATTGGAGGGTAAGTTTTCTCCATCCATCTTGAAGAATATGCAGGGCAGTCAAAAATGGGACTTTATCTTCCCCACCAACTTTTTGGGGTAAAAAGTTACGAAAAAAATCTTAGGAAGGCACCGAACCATACCACCATACTGTTGATGGAAGGAATCCTGCACCACCTGGGATAGTGCTAAAACGCCCGTAAATAATGGGATAAAGTACCAACCTCAACTGGCTAGCCGGATATCTGAACCATCAACAGTACCAACAGCAAAAGCCCTTGAAAATCAAAGTTGGAAGATGCATTTTCAGGGCCCAACAAGTGTTGTAGAATCAACGACAGATTGATCAAGGGGGATTTTGAACTGTCACCAAAGTAGGGGGCATTACTTTTGCTTGCCGTTGCTGCAACTGGGAAAACCGCAAGGAAGTGTCGGAAAGCATGAAGATTGGGAGAATGCTGATGATTCGTTTTTGCATTGGACTGTCTTCTCCACATTTGTCTAACAATGCAACATAATCAGCAGCATCATCAAGTGTTGTTCCATTTAAAGTGATGGCATACCCGTCTTGTGCTGTGACCGTCTGTCACCGATATATCCGAATAGCTCCAACTGCAGTAATAGCAAAGCGAAGAGACAGAACCAAATGAGTCGAATCTTTGGTTTGATGATCTCCGGCAGCTGTGTTCTTGTTTTACCTGCGTATCGAGGATACATCAAGTAATTAAATCCATATGCTGCAATGTTCTTCGTCAGGCTCTTGGCCTTAGAAGATGCTCAAGGGAAAGTTTTTCGGCTTTCGTACCAGAAAACGCCGATGCCAGCAGGATGCTTGGAATCGGAGGCCTCTTGCAGAAGTATGCGGCGTATGAATTGAGCGTCCCTCAAATGAAATTTGTCCAATTGTTCCTCGCAGATATCATCCAGCAATTATTCATTAATGGAGTCAGGAGGATTGAACCATTCAAATTCGCCACTGTAGATAGTATCATCAAGGGAAGATGACTTTTCTCGGCGAAGTGCAATGACATAAAATTGATGTGCCTAATGCCAGCCTGTTTGATACTTGAATCTAAATCCCAGTGGAAGCGATTCTTCTCAACATATGTCCGCACAGGAGCATTGTCATCTCAAGCCACTGGTGGTAAAACACCATCCTCATCATCCTCATCTGACTTCCATGAAAACTGAGAAAAACCTTTTTTAAAAAACCTCTGTTTGGTTTCTCGGTTTAATGGTACCCTCCAAACAATATTGTCAGGCTCGTCATTAATATTCAACATATTAGTCAAATTGGGATCCCGAAATAGGGGTGAAACCAGTTAAATTCAGGAACTATCACATGCAATATCCTAAATATGTAACATGTGCCAGGGTCGATCAACTCCTTACATTTGCGGATGGTCATCCCACCCTTAACAGGGAATCCTTATAATGGGTATATCAACCCCTAGGGAATTTTGTTGATTCTTCCATCCCCTGCTGCAGGGAACAAATGGAAGTAAACATTCTAAATCTGCTAGTTGCAACGGCTCTTTGACCTACCTCTACTTGGAGGATCATCCCAGGACGGACGTTTCAGTGGTTAATAACCATGGTTCTCGTTTTCATGCCCTAAAAAATCGGGTTATGGGACCCCTTCCAAATGGCCGTTTTTTTCCATGGCTTGTAAATGGGGGCTGATACCAACCACTTACATCCACTGAGATGATCCTCCAAGTATTCTTCTTGGAGCAGTTTTTCGTTTATGGTCACCTCCTTAAACTCCCTCCTTGGTTCACTTCTACCTGATTAGCAAAAAAACACGCTATTTTCTAGTGGTTGGCTCTCAATCCAAGATTGTCATTTGTTGAATTTCTTTCCCAAATCAGAAAAAATGGAAACGAAACGGATCCCCATCTTCCATGACACCTTGAAGCAGAAAATCACCTCTTATCGGCAACGTGGGACGTTGCGGATGTTTTTTTTGATGTGTTTCTTTTCCAACTCGAAAACTCAGTCAATGGTTACACCCCCGAAAACTAACATGACAATGGAAAAGCAGCCATTTGAAGATGTATCTCCTATTAAAAATGATCATCTTCAACTGTCATGTTACTTTTTCTTGGGTGTAACTGATGGCTAAGGGTGGGCAGGTTTAGCCCATACAAAATCTTGTTTTTTTCGGAGGAGTTAGAATTTTCCCTCCAATTTACTTAAAGCACCAACCGGCTACACACCTCCGATTTTCTTGCGAGTTTATACCCCAAAAAATCATGGATTTTTTGCCGTGTAAAAACGTATCTCTTTTCAAATATGGCAAAATGTTTGAGGTAGCTTTGTTAAGTTTCAGCGGGGTAAGCACTAATT
This sequence comes from Breviolum minutum Mf 1.05b.01, assembly GCA_000507305.1. NCBI lineage: Eukaryota > Dinophyceae > Suessiales > Symbiodiniaceae > Breviolum > Breviolum minutum. Next base: position 96,177 of record DF239981.1, read on the forward strand.
CACCAAGTGGTTTTTGTGGCTACTCGCGATTTTTCCAATAGAAGATTGCCATCCAAAACCACCCAACGTCAAACGTCCAACGCCCAAAACGGAGGGGGGCGGGCCTTCAACTGTTGACGCAAGAGCTGAATCTCATCATCGACAACCTGGTTCTCTGGAAAGGATTTTCTTGGTGAGCAGTGCTCAAAAAACGTTGTGACATGAGAATGAGAGTCATCCTGTGAAAATCCTTGGATTCTGATATTGGCTCATGAAATCCCGACAAAACTGGGTAGTAGAATCCCTTATATACCAAATAACCATGGTTTTGGTTAACTCCTCAGGTGGTGGTGAACCACATTTGAAGAAATATTCATCAAAATGGATCATTTCCCCACAAGATGGGCCCCTACCAGTTATAAAATGAGGCAAAATAAGCCCAAAAAGTACGGTTTTGCCACTGCAGGTTGAGGCCATGCGACTATTTCAAGGGAAACTCTAGGGATTCCAGAATCCCATATGGGAATGGTATGGGTGGTCCCACGTCCCTGGAGAAATCCCTAACCACTTGGAGGATTATCCCGGTTAGGAAGTTGTTAATAACCATGGTTGGTTTCCGTTCCCTAGGGATGGGGCAACGTTCCGATTGCAAATGGTCATGCATGGCTTATAAATGGGGGTGATCCTAACCACTTACATCCACTGGGATGATCCTCTAAGTATTCTTTCAAGAACTTTATCCAGTGGACAAAGCAATACTAATACATCTGACATGTAAAAACTCTCCGAGCTAAGGCAGCTAAGGCATAAAAGCTTTCTTAAATCATATCCCAATCCAACAGAAAAACCCTTGGAGGCAAATCCGTTGTCACTGGTCCCCCCGTAATCGTCAGTAGTTCGACATAAAATGCGAAGATCACCTACAAAATGATAATGGTGGTACTTGTGGTCACTACTTTGATGATTCAGAAATCCAGCTAACCAATTGACAAGTTGGAAAATCTCCCAAACTAGCTACCGGGCATGTTTCTTCTTCAACCAGTTGGTCTTGCCAGATTTCTCATTCTCAGCAGCTTTTTTTCTGGGGACAGGGGACAGCTAGCTGGCAAGAATCGGACATCCATCCTTGATCTTTTCTAAACATTTTATCATTCACATGTACACTTTGCACCACTCGGAAACCCAAAAAAACACGGAATCGGTCCAGTTCATCAAAAAATACTATTACTACAAATGTTTCCTAGTTTTCAACACATAAATGAAAAAACAATACACTCCCTGAGACAACCTGCTCTTAACACGTCCCCGAAGAGAAAATTTCCCAAAGGAACCGTCTGCATCACTCTGCAGGGGGTTCAAACTTGTAATCCAACAATGCCACTGGACCAACGCAGGGGACCAGGGGTCGTTTTAAACAAAAAACACCCGGGGACCCCAAACTTCATGCACCTTCAATGATTCTTCTTCGGGAAATCAATCCCCTGCAAACTTGCCTACCGGAAGATTCATGTGTATTTTTGTTGGATTCCAATGATTCATTTGCCATGGCTGGGTCCCTGGAAGTCCAACCACCATTTTTTATAGTAAGGTTTATCATCTTCCAAAAGGAACCACCATTTTTAAAATGGTGGTTGACTTCCAGACACCATGGGCCCCTGGATTCCCATGACCTCTTGGGAGGATCGTATTGGAAAAAACTTGGCACCTTTCGGGGTGAGAGCTTTTGAGGAGCCGCCGCCCCTGTGGTGAAGCTGGCGTGAAGGTGGGTTTTGTTGTGGTGGGTTTTTCAATGTGATAAGCCATGAAGGAAGGAAGTTTGGCCATTTGGAAGGGGGAATTTCACCTTAGTGGACTTACTAAGTATGGTTATTAACCACTTACTACATGGGATGATCCTCCAAAATGATGCTCATGGATATGGGGGAATAATAATCACTTAAGAATGATCAGAAAATATTTGTATATCTTGTGAGTGATGATGATAATCATAATGGTAATGATGGTGACAATGGCAAGAATCGTATCTTTTAAAGTAATAGTAGTAAGAATGGTGATAATGGTCTAAAAGTACCGACACTAGTAACAACAGAAATTTTAGTAGTAGTATGAATAATAGTATTAAAGTACTTATATCGCTATCACAATAATATGTGTATATACATATGTATATATATACATATATGACTGTAACATCATATAATATCATATACAATACCTTTCAATATACAACCTTGGCGATGCTAAAAAATTGAAGCTTCTGCTGCTTGGATACGGTTGTGGTGACCTTCCATCTTTCGTTTTGTCAGTTGGTCAACTCTTTCTAGGTGGTGGTTTCAACCCCTTCGAAAAATATTAGTCAAATTGGAAATCTTCCCCAAATAGGTGGGAAAATAAAAAATATTTGAAACCACCACCTAGCTTTTAGAGATAAATTCATGGGAATTTAAGGGTGTACCCCCTCCAATGCCACACCCCAAGAAAATTGCCGCCTTAGGAACCGGCCTTATTAAGGGGATGATGGTGGTGGTTATATACTCCCGAAAAAATAAGGCCGGCTATTTTTTAGGGGGGTGGCATTTGGGAGGTGGGCCCCCCTTAAATTTCCATGATGAATGACAACTCCAACTTACAACTAGTTACACTAAGTACTATGAGCCACCAAGTACCACGAGGTTATTTTTCCAGAAAATTCCTGGGGTTCTTTAAACGAAGGAAGCGACGACTAGGATCCTTTCCCATTCCCACTGGTTCACAGCGGATTCCATGAACGAAAACAACCCCCCAGGGAAGGCAACCAATTGGCGAGAAAATCACCGTTTCGGTACCAAAACAGGAATCACAAAACACTCTGAGATCGTCAGTCGTCATATGTATATATATATATATGTACACCTGGAACCTGAAAAGAAGGGGCGCGTAGTTTTCACGCTTTTCCTTTTCCCCGTCATTTTTTTTGGTCCAGCCTTTTGACTTTCAATTTTTATGTACTTTGGTTGAGTCACTCAACTCCACGTCCTTCAGTTTCTAGCCCCAAAATGTGTCCGAAAGAAAACGCCAAAAAAAACGGAAAACCCTACGAAACCCAAAAGTCACCACACCTGTGGTTTGTTTGCTGCTCCCTCTTGAAGGCGGTTGTGATTCCCCTGCGTTGCCTGGAGAAATTTCCAACGTTTTCGGATTCGAATCTGTCTTCGAGTCTTCGTTGCTGAGAAACACGAACCTTCCACCACTTACTTTCAGGGAACCGGCGGGTTCAGTTTGGTGGGTGAAAATCGTCTGCTCCTGAAATCAACCTTACCAACACATCCGGCTCTCTAAAGACCCCTCGACGGTTCCAAAAAGAAAAACTGGGTTTGCCATCCTTGGCGGATTGCTTTCAGAAGATATAGAAACTTTGATTTGCTGGAGAAACATCATGGTTTTGAAATACATCCCCCCCAGCTAATCTTTGACAATCAAAAAGGTGAATGCATCCATCATTTCAAGCACACCGGGGGTTGATGGTTTCCAATGCTTAGATTTAAAACCTATCATTGTCGAAGAAAAACATGTTTGGCAAACCCGCGGAACTTGTAACTATCACCTGGATCCCACAAAAAACTACTGGGATGTCCATACTACTTAGTAAATGGATTAGTTCACCCCTTTATAAGTAGGTTGGATACATCCCTGAAATGGGTGAATTCAACCAACTTGCATCCAACTTACTAACTTATGGTCACTTCCATGGACACAAAAAAAAACAATCCACAAATCTTTAACTAGTTGGTGGTTTCAACCCATTTGAAAAATATGCTCGTCAAATTGGATCATTTCCCCAAGTTTCGGGATGAAAATAAAAAACATATGAAACCACCACCCAGTATTAACCGTTTTTGCACCAACTCCTTCACACAAGTTTTCACCGGACTCCAACTCCCCCCTTCCCTTTGGTCCGGACCTCGGCCCAATCGATCCTTACCTGACGATCCCCGAGGTCGAGGGTGAAGAAAAGTTCGAAGCAAAAAAAAAACAAAGCATCACTAGAAACAACCGAAACCAACGAAAAAAATGGGTTTAAAAACTTCAAAATTCCGGGATAGATGACTGTAAGTTTAAGTTGATGAATGTGCTCCCCCCAAAAAAATGGGGGAACGTCCATGTTTTCCTCAAAGTTTCCGAAAGACGACTTGGTTATTTTGTTGTGACCAGGTATTGAATTGAACCAACCGCCCTTCGAAAGCTATCGCTGTGGGTGAAAAAAATCCGTCATGAACGTCCCCTCCCAGCCGCCACCAACTTGAGTCGATGATGTTCCGGCTTTTCCCCAGGTTGGGGAAAAAGAACTCGTTCCATGGGTCGGGTATTCCTCCGTAAGTTTTTTGCTTCAAGAGACGTTTAAGGGGAATACCCTTGTGTTTGAAATTTAAGCACACAACTTCAATTGTTTCAAGGGGAATACCATTTTGTTCAAAATCTCTTGTGTTTGATTACACTTCATCTCGCTTTCACATTTTTAAGCTCCGTATGGTGACACGCGTTTTCCCTCAAGGACGATCATCCCAGTCAATTTCAATGGTTAGTAACCCCCATTTATAAGCCATGAATGGCCATGTGGAAAGGGAACAACCCTACTGAAAGGGGACTTACTAACAAGGGTTACTAACCACTGGCTAACTAGGATGATCCAAGTACCCTGCTGGGGAACGATCACATACTGTATCCTGCTACCAAGGAGGCACTTTTGAGTCGATGGTTTTCCCAAGGTGGGAGATGGACTCGTTCCATGGGTCGGGTAGATATTTGTTCGATGCTGGGGAAGATCCCAGTGACCCTCCCTGAAACTAACAGTTCGCACCTGAAAATGGATGGTTGGAAGATGAAATGTCCTTTTGGGGGGTTATAACCCAAGTTATAACTGGTAGGGGGCCATTGGCTGAGTGAGGATTTCCCTATCCTCAGTTGGATGCCTGGATGCCTTAGGGAAAGACCTGGTAACCATCCCACGACACGGGGACAATCCGACAACTCGCAAACATCCATCGCCCACCACGCCCCACGCGACCACGCCTGTTAGGGAACTACGACCTCAATCAAGGATTCAGGATCCCACCATCAATTTGACATCAAGAAAAAGAACAGTGACATTCCAAATTTGATCCTGGTACCCTAAACAACCATTCTGTAAAGGTTTTTGTTTTAAATTTGGATGATGAAGCAAATCTTTATTTTTGGAAATTGGATGATGAACCACATATCAACTGGTGAAGGTCGGATTTCTGAACCATCACACCGTAGTAAACACGGTTAATGGTTTTCCCCAAAAAAAACAGAATGCCCTCAAGTCCCTGTTTGTCGTTGGTTGGGTGAATTTTCATGATTCCGGGGGATCTGTGTTGGTTGGTTCCTAGACGGGTGTTTCCGTAAATGGTGGTACCCCCAAAACACCCCAAAATGATCATTTTTAGTAGGAAACCCATGGTTGTTGGGTACCACCATTTTAGGAAACCCCCAGACGCAGACCGCAAACGCACATGAATTCGTGAGTTTCGCTGCCTGGCCTGAGTTCAACCTCGAGACCGTGTTCGACAGCAACTTGGAACTTTGCCGCGAGCTGTTGATGCTTTGGCCTCCTGTTTTTTTGGTCAAAAAAACGCGGGGTTGAGTCTAGCCGGAATATTTAAGGGAATCTGGTGGGTATGATCACATAGACACACACCAAAACATGTAATGTATATATATTTACATGCATAAATTGTTATAAGATATATATATATATACACAGATTTCTCCAGTATATCTTGCAAGTTTTGGTGAAACTGGCCCGCAACAACAACCACGAAGGCTCTCATTGATTATTATGCCATACGCCCGTAACAAGGGTGCAACAACACCTCCGATTCTGCGGCTTGATCCATAGGAGCCCCTTTAAACAGCAAAAGACGTTGGCTTTCACCTGCACTTGTTTGGAGTTTGAGGTTCTACTGTTGATGGAAGAAATCCTGCGTTCACCAGTTGAGGTTGGTAGTTGAAATCCCAATATTTACGACGGGTTTTAGCACCATCCCAGGTGGTTGTGTGGGATTTCTTCCATCAACCGTATGGATCATCTGACATGTGGATCTCAACCGCAAATAGGTCTTCCTTCATCTTTTTCCAATCAGCATTTGATCTAACCTTCGTCACAGGCTTCTCATCCTTGCTCGAAAACAAAAGCTGGGACGTAGTCCTGTTCTTCACAAATTCATTGTATCTCCTTTGCATGGAAGGTGTCAGGCCTTTTCCAAGACCCATTCCTTCATCAATCTTCTGGGACCACTTTCTGTTCTCAGCGGCCCAATCCAGGACCCTCTTCTCATGGGGGCTGCCATCCAAATCGGCAACAGCTGGAGATCCCGAAAACTAACATGGATTTCCCAAAATGATAACCCTTGGAAAAGGTGGACTCCGGCTTAAAATATGGCCACTTTTGATATCAATTTTGTCAAATTTCTGGGGTGTGTAGATTTTGTATACCTTGGGCCAAGTCCCCCTTGGTACTATAGTGGGAAATGAAGGTTTTGATTGTGATCTACTAAAAATGTAAACATCCTGTGACTAGCTGGGAAGAGTGACAACTTAATGTATACCTTCATCATGGGAAAATTGTACGACTCCTAACCACCTCCCCCCCACCACTTTTTCCACAAAAAACGCACTGTATACAAATAAATAAATATATATATATATATATATATTATACATACATATTTGCATCCCATGGACCCCCAAAACCTACATGTTTAGAGGTGTTTATTCTAAATAACCTGGTTTTTAGGGTGGCCAATGCCGTGATTTTTCATGGTTTTGGGGGCTCATATATACTCCCATGAAACGAGGAACATTTACACTCCTGAAAATAGGCCGGGCCCCAAAAAGGAAATTCATCTTCCAACCACCAATTTTCAGGTGGGAACTGTTAGTTTCAGGGACGGTAACTGGGATCTTCCCCACCATCAAAAAGAACATCTACCCGACCCATGGAACGAGTCCATCTCCCACCTTTAGAAAAGAAAACGCTGGTGTTTTAACAAACTGCTGGGATATTTTTGGTGGAAGCAGCGAGCTGCGCTGGGTCTTCGGAAAGCAGAAGTGTTTTGGGGGGGAAAGCAACAACAACAACAACAACAACAACAACAACAACAACAACAACAACAACAACAACAACAACAACAACAACCACCAAAACCCTGAATATCGGATGGTTCTCCACTTTTCACAAACCAACTTCTAAACAAAAAATCTGCTCAACCTTTTTTTTGGACAGAAGCTGCTCCCAAACATTCCCTCCCCCCAAAAAAAAATGTTCCACAAACTTTGCAAAAAAAACTTTAGAAAAACTTCAAACTTCCAAAAAGAAGCAAGGTGTCAAAACGACTTCCTCACAAAACCCTGCCATTTAAAATCACATATCCGACCTGCGCTTTGCGCCAAGCGCTTGCTATTCTGCCGTGATTGGGATGCTGAAGCATTGCCCGAGCGCATACCATCCCCTGTCCAGCGCCCCCGGTTTCGTTCTAAGGTAGTTGTAGATACAGTATATCAAGTATATCAATTATGATCAATCAACCTACACCCCCCTATCCCCTTAATGATGGCTTACTAACCATTGGTTTCCTTTCACAATGCTTTATTAAACCCTTCTTTCTGAGAAGGGTACATTGGGGGGGTTAGGTTGATTAGCCAGAAATCAAGGATATCCCAAATAAAACCTACATTCATCACCCATTCGATATACGTGCTGTGCCGTTGGGACATTTGGTATCGATCCGCATCTCCAAAACTGTGGATTTTCACCCCTCCAAAACAAACATGTTCCTTACAAAGGGGCCATGTCAAAAGGAAAGGATCGTCTTCCAACAACTATTTTTTTCAGGGGGACGCGTTAGTTTTTGGGGGGGAGTACCATGATTCATGGCCCATTTTAAGGAGCTCATGTTTCAAACTGCACCTCAGATTGCAAAAAAGAAAGAAAACGATCAATTTTCCTACCCCATGGATCCGGTATGCTTACCTACATTTAGTTGATTTCTTGTGGTTTTTCATGTAGGTAAATATACCAGTCCCACAGGTGGTAGTCACCGCGCCCGAAAACCCCCCCGGCACCTGTGGTTTGTCTGCTATGACCCACGTTGGACGTCAACAAGTTCTGCCGAAGTTCCTGACGTTTGGCACGTCTCGAAGTTACCTGTCTGTCACTTTTTTCAGTTAGTAACAGAATCAACAATATATAATGTCATATGTTCCTGGAAGCCCAAACAACCAGTTTGCAGTGGATGGAAATGGTGAAACAAACAATTTCCATGTAAAGATTTGGAATCATCCAATTGAAACAACCTTTAAAAAATTGTTGTTTATGGTACCAGGTTTGTTTTATATCTCATCCAGATATATGAATCATGTCTACAAAATATACATGAAATGCTTCGTTACAGTTGATCTTCTATTCAACCAAGGCTCCAATAGTGGTGAATGTTGGTGATTTTAAAAGACTATCTAGACTATCTGAATAAATCATATACTATTTGGTGGCTTCAAGTCTGAATCCATTTCAAAAAAAAAAACTCGTTGGTGGTTTCAACCAACCAATTTGAAAAATATGAGTCAAAATTGGATCACCTCCCCATGGCTTGGGGTGAAAAGTTGTCAAATTGGATCATGGAATGCAACCCACCCTAGTGGCCTTTTTGTGTCAAGTCACCTTCAGTCAAATCTTTGAATCACCAGCGTGGCAAGTTACAAGTTGTAGTTCGGGGATCCCTAACCTAGACGTAAAAATAATGAAATGCTTCCTGGAGCATCCTGAATTCTAAAGAAAATACGTCAAAAAACCAACTTCCAAGATAATCCGGAAACTAAAATTAAACTATCCCAAAATAAAAAATATACACCTTTTCGTCAAAGTAGATGGCTAATTAGCCACCCCCAAAAAAAGGTGGCCAGCTTAGTTTCGGGGCAACAAAAATGTTCAACCAAAACGATCCATGGGAGTGGCTAGCGAGCCATCGATCATTTTTCCAGGTGGCTTTTTGTTAAAAGAGACCTGACGGCTGGAGGACCCAAAAAGGACGCCAGGATTTGAAGCCGTTTCGATACATTTTAAAAACCCTGAAACGACCCTAAAAAATCGGAGAAACCCTACATCACCAAGGTTTATTACCTGTCAATTCTTAGGGTTGATTTTCCCATGTAACAAGGTTCTTATGGTGGACCCCGTTTTTTGGTATCTATTTTAGTTTTTCGGGGAGTAATAAACTGCTCTCTTCAAAAGGGAATTCCGAAAATCCTACCTGTCAATTCCACCAACTGAAAGGAATCTCAACAAACACACGCTAGGTTGTTTGCCAACACTCACACAACACAACGGGAAGGGCGAAAGCCCGCGCAGCGGTTTTCACTTGACTCAAGGCCTGCGGTAGTCCATGGCCTTTGCATGTTTGTAAAACTACACCGGTGAAAGTTCTTGGCAAACAATCACCCTATGCACTTCCGGCAGGCGTAGTACTTCTTGCCTCTGCCATTCTGTACATGATGGCAAGTAGGCGTATGAAAATGCTCTCCCTTGGGTGTCATGTAGATGACATTCGGAAACAACCACGTGACCCTCTCCTCATCCATGTTCATGGTCTGAGTGCCTTGCTCTATGAATTTCTTTTCTGCATCCTTCGAATTCTTGGTCACGGGCCAAATCCAGTCGCACATCTTCTTCACCACAAGTATGAGCAAAATTGCGACGATCATGTCCATCAATCTCCACCTCAAATCGAAATCCACCGCAAGGTTCTTCTTTAACACCTCGACCTGGAAGTTCTTTGTCACCTCACTTCCTTCTGCGGTGCGAAACGATTCTGCCAAAGTAATTGCTTTGAGCACGTTTGGCGCTCCCCATGTTTTCCATGACGATGGCTTTCCTGCTTTCTTCTTCTTCACTTTTGCATCTTGTGCTCCTTCTTCTTTCTCCTGTAGCTCGTCCTCAATCGACTTCTTCTGTTCAGTCGTCATCTTCTTTCCAGCTACACATCCTTCTGAATACTTTAAGGCATGAGTTCCTCGCCTCAAAGTTTCTGCCATGCATTGTCTCGCTCTCGGCTTTGTCAAACCATCTGCAACCTGCTGAAATGCCGATGTCCATTTCAACTCTGCATCCATAAACTTCAATCGGTCCAGCATAGCGTCAGCTTCCAATGCTGTTCTCTTCTCTGCTAGTCCAAGACCTGACGTTACCGACCTTGCAGCATCATACAAGCTCTTTGCATCTGTGATGACCGGCGACTTTCCTAGCCACCTAGCTGTCTCCTCTGCAACTGCTGACCATTCTCCATGCCATATCAGAGTGAGAAACACCTTGATCCACTCCAATTGATCTGTGCCAGCACTGCCTGCTTGAACTTCTGCTGCCAGCGAACTTCGAGCTTTCCTTGGCAACTTCTTTGATGACCAATCCAAGATCACCAAGGGTGTCGGCTTTCCATCTTGGATTCTTTCCTCATTGATGGCAAACACAATGTATCCTCCCTGCGACGATGCATCTGGCCTGACTGCCCATGCTGCATCGAAGTAGCATCCAATCCTCAGCTTTGACACATCTCCATTGCAAATGTCGTTGAACCTCAAACCCACATCTGCATTGTTCTTCGCAAAGGATAAAGCTTTGTTGAAGACACATAGATCACTCACCTGTGCTTTTGCCACTGTTGCTTGCATCAAGGACACCGAGCATGTCAAGTGTGGACTTGACTGATTTGACGGCCATGCCACTGCACCAATGCCAGCTCTCAATTGATGTACTTCCTTTGGGGTACATTCCTCTTGTTCTTGCTTCTTCCTGTTCTTGTCTATGGTGATAGGCTTCACCTTGTGAACATATGTCTCATGAGTCATCCTGATCTCGTTCTTCTCTTCATCATAGTTGACTTCTCCTCCGCAGAAAAGAAATCCTCCTTTCTCCTTCACAAAATCCCAGCTTCCGAACCTGAAATCTTGTGACAACTTCACCATCCTCTCGCTGAAGTTCCTCGGGGCGATCATTGCAATCTTCCTGTCCAGGTCTTTCCTCTCGCTGATCCTCTCGCCACAGCCAATGAAGTCATCCACGTGGACTCCTAGAATACCATCCAGTATCATCCACTTCTCCTGAAACCAAGTTTTCTCAGCCTCAGAATCTCCATTCTCCATGGCCTATAGGACACATACAGACATGGATCCAACTTGTGTACATGCCATCCATCTTGCTTCAAGCTGCTGTCGATCTTCCGATTCCATAGCCTTGGTGCTCTCACATCTCCAAATGCAGGTTTATGCATCTGTAGCACCCATGGCTTTGTCTCTTTTCTCCTTGGACATCTTCTCGAACTTATCATCTCTTCTTGCTGCCTTCTCTGCTCTTTCAGCAACTGCCACATCTACAAAGTTCCTCACTTCTCTTTCACCTCTGCTTCCTGAAGCGGCTCCTCCTCCTTCAGCGTTTGTGTCCGGTGAAAGTTCTTCGTTGCTTCTCTTAGCTCCTCTGTTGCTTTCTTCATAGCTTCTGAACATCTCCTTCTGCAAAGCTTCCCAATCGACATCCAAATCATGGTTCATGATTGTCTCTTGGTCCTCCAAAGCTTCTTTCATGAGGTGCTCATCCGTGAGATCATGGTATCTCACTGGTCCTTGGGCATTTCCAGCTCGAAGTGCTCTCAACACCCTTCCAAGACCAGCATCGTCTCCGGCATCTTCGTCTTCCAGGTTCTGTCCTCCTCTTTCTTTCTCAGCCTTCTCATCTACCTCCTCAGGATACTCAGGTCTCATCAGCTCAGCTGCACATCTCAGCAATGCTGATCCATGAGCCAACCAATAGACTCCTGGGAAGACTGCCTCATTCTCAGCTCCATCTTCTGTCTCCACTCGTGGCTCTATAGCACAGACAACTGCTGGTCCACGCCAATGCGTCTTGATGGAGACACTTGCTGCTGGGTCTCTCCTCCAGTAGAAAACTCTCTCTCCAACCTTGAACTCCTTCCTGTCAGGACGGGACCTCGCCAACAAAGACATCCTCACTGCTCTGGAAGCATTTGCATGTCCAGACTCGCCTTCGACGTCACATCAGCATGACGTGCTTGCTCTGCCAGGTTGAAGTCATCATGTCCTCCAGGAATCTTAGGAGTGTAGCCCAACACCAAAGTACTCGGCGAATATCCACACACATTCAACATGCGATTGCGCTGCTGGGACGTGAACTGCAAGACTGTCCTCAGAGTATCTTCAGGAAAGGCTCGTTGGTATAGGGCCATTTGCTCCCTTCTCACCTGGTGATCTCTCTCCAAAGATCCAAGTTGATGATGGGAACCATGTGGTATGATCCTCAACCTCACACCTTTCTCTTCACAGCTTGCTTTGAATCTCTCTGACATGTGTCCTCCTGAGCTGTCTACTCGCAGTTCCTTAGGTGGTCCTGCCCATGAGATCCAATGGTCCTCCAACGCTTTCCATTCCGTTCTGGCTGTTTCTCTCTTGATTGGGACGTCAATCGTGAACTTGCTGAAGACATCCTGGATGGTCAGAATCTTCCTTGTGGCTCCTTTATGCTGAACCTGGAACACATCCATCTGCACCAACTCGTTGAAGGCATCAGCTTGGGGTATCCTTGCTACCCGAACGGTTCTGGGTCTCTCACGCTCCTTGCAATAGGAACATGTCAATTCCTTGGCACACTCAACCCAGTCTCCATCTGCCTTAGCTTGTTGAAGATACCTCATCAACGATCTCGTAGGCGGATGTCCCAACATCCTATGGAGTTTCAACACGTTTCGGACAACTGTGATTCCAAACTTCCTCCTCAGCTCTCGCAGGTGCTCCTTGTTGGCCTCTTCATCAGGTTCATCCTCATGAACCACAGCTTCCACCATATAGCAGAACATCATGTCTACCAGTTTGTCTGGCTTCTCATCTCTCACGCTCACAGCATGGCAACTTACAGCATGACAGCTGCACACTTCTCCAAGCTCACACTTCTCCACGGCCATCAACTTTGCCATTTCCTCAACCATCTCGTCGGGATAGTTCTGAAGCTTCTTCGCATGTTCACCTCGAACTTGGACATGTTTTGTCGTACAGCTGCACTTCCTGCTGAGTGCTTCGGCCATCCTTTGGCTTGTCGACCGGATCTTGGTTCTCTTTTGACATGGTCCCAACTCATTGCCTTCCTTGTCGAAGGCTTTTGCACCAAAGGCGCATTGGTAGATGTCCGCATCATGTCCTGGAAGTCGGTTGAGCTCTGGTGTCTGCCACGACAATGCTCCATGGGGTTGCTCCACATGACATCCTCTTCCAGCTCTCCATTGCACCATGTAGATGTCCTTGGTCATCTGAAGAAAACTTCTTCTCGACTCTTCTCGCATCCTGGCAAGCTTCTCGGAATAGCCTTCTATCCAAGCTTCGTTGATGTGCTGCCACCTACACCACGGTCCACATGGCGGGGCTATCATCACCTCATCAGGCTTCATCTCCTTAACCCAATCCACCATGGTCCTTCTTGTCTTGGCTTTTCTGAAATCCCATCCTGTCTAAATGAAAAATTGCATCACATCAACATCTGGATATTCAGCACACTTCTTTGCCAGCTTGCCCTCGTCAATGAAGATCTCGAAAATCAGCTTTCTCTTCTTGTTAAACTTGTGGTCCGCAATGCACTTCTTTGCCGACTCATGCACAGACCACACAGACTCGATGATCTCATCCAGCCTCTTCCTTGGTGCAACTTCTTGTCCTTTGTCTGCTTCTTCAGAGTAGATTGTCATCACATAGGTTGTTTCGATGTCTTCCAACCTTTCTCTTCTTTCCTTTTCATCTTCATCTTCTTCATCATCGGACTCTTCTTCCTTCTCCGACTCTGCTCTTTCATCCTCTGAGCTCATGGCTGCTGCTTCCATTGCCTCACCGGCCTTTTCTTCACCAAAAAGATCCAACAAGTAGTGTCCCTTCTTGCTCAAGGCAACCTGAATCCACACATTCGGCTCCTCCTGCTCTCCAACCTTATATCTCATAGCCTTCTTGGAGAACGAAACCTCAATACCCCAATCCTCAAGGCATTTTCTGGAAACTAAGAAAGGCGTCGACCCAGGGACCAGAAACACATCGATCCACTGCTTCTTGCCCAAGACATAGACTTCCAATCCTGCTTGAGCTGTTGCCGTCGAAATCTCTCCGTTCCCAAACTTGAACTTCCTCACAGCCCTGTGATACAAAATCGGTGTGTGTTCTCCTGCTTCTTTCCTCTGCTTCAGAAACAGCTTCCACACCTCCTTACCACAGACTGTGGTAGTGCAGCCACTATCTGCCACACCTTTCACCTTTCCTTCTTCCACTAACACCACTTCTTCGACCTCCATGTTGTGAAGATCTTCTTCCACCATCAAGGCATCATCATTGTAACGATCCAAGTCGTTGTTCACCTCATGAGCCAACAGTAGACGCAGCTCTCTCTTGGCAGCCTCACCCTCAGCGATCTTCTCCCTTAACTCCTTCTCCTTCCTTCCTGGCAAGCGTACCAACTTGTAGAACTCGCCATCAATGGGCCACAGCACTGTTGATGGGTCCTCATCTTCAGGAGTGGTCCTGACCATTTCTTTCATCTTCTCAGGCTCCGTCTTCTCTGCTCTTGGATAAAGATGACGAAACTCATCAGCAATCAGGAAGGCTGACTCGCCAACCCACTGGGCCTTTGCTACCATGTTTGCTCTCGATTCTGCTTTCCAGCATTCTTCTCGTCTGCTGAACATATGGGAGTCTGAGTATACCATCATAGTAAGTCTTCGATCGCTCAGGTGCTTGATTTCCACAGGACATCCTTCGGCTTCTTCAGGAGTGAACAAGGCTCTTCGCTTGATGATGTGTTGTCTTATCACCAATGCTCCTTCTCTTTTCCAGAAGTCATCATAAGGATTGTTCAGGTCAATCTCTCCTTCTTCTTCAGCTTCTTCTCCCGCAGTCTCTTCGGGCTCTTCTTCAACTGCTTCTTCAACAATTTCTTCCAACTCATCTTCTTCTTCAGGCTGGTCCTCACCTCTTCTCTTTCTCGATGAAGAACTCGGCCTGGGCACATCTCTTGTCTGGTAGGTCCATCTTGTGCCGTGTTCATCCACTTCACCGTCTTCAACCATGTTGATCTCCTCAATCTCCTCGACCAGGTTCACTTCGGCTTCTTTTCCATCTCTCATCCTCTTGAACCTTGGCCCGTGTCTGGTGTTAGATCCAGACGCCGTCTGACCAAAACTTGGTGGCCTCTCTGCTCCTTTCTTCTTTCCTTTTCCTTTTCCTTTTCCTTTTCCTTTGGGCTTTCCTTTGCCCTTGCCACCTTTTCGTCCATAGCTTCCTTTTCCTTTTCCTTTGTCATTACTTTGGCTGAATGTCTGTTTCACTTCTGGCGGTATGGCAAACACCGGGTAGAAGCCACGACTTTTGGCCATCTCCTGCATCTTCTTCCGGCTTTCCATCCATGACACCAGAAGTTCATCCACATGATTGGCCATGTTCTCGAGCTCCTCGGGCACATCTTGTTCATCTGGTTCATCGCCAGCTTCATAGCTCTCTTCCTCATAGTACCCTTCTTCCCAGTCTTCATACCACCAATCGTCACCATACCAGGCTTCATCCTCATCTTGCTGGTAGTNATTCAACAATCAAATAATATCTTAATTTTTCTATTTTAATATGTATAATTTATTTAAAAAAAATGTATATATTTTGTTTTCAAATTTTTATGTTTTATTTCGTATAATATTATTAGTGTAATAATTTATAATGAATAATTATTAATAAATTAATAATATTATTAATTTATCTATTATATTTTTTGCGAAATTTATTAAGATATATTTTGATTATATTGATTGATTTTTTTCCTTAATTTATTTTAAAAATAATAAATGATTTATATGATTTATTATAATATATTGAGATAAATATATTTGAATTTAAATTCATTTTATTTTTAGTACGGATTGAAGCGCATGAACCTCAATCAAATTAAAAAGTGGAAGGCATTGTATAAACTATAATAAAGTCAGGATCAATTTCAATTATGTTTCAATAAATTTTCATCTAGGCCACCAAGCCATCCTTTTCAAGTTTGGAAGTGCAGCTACTCCCTCTAGGGTCATTGCTTCTAATTTTTCAAAACGGCTTCCAAGCAAAATCTTGGAAGAGGGAGGCTTCACAAGACCTTTGAAAGCACTGATTCTAAAGAAATCCAAGTCACCCCAATCCAGCTGCCGCCTTGGATCGTCGCAGCAGGGCCAAAAGGACTATGTGGTTTCAAGTGAAGGGGGGAATTGGGAGAACTCTAAGCAAACCAGGACGCACTTCCTCGTGGAAACGTTTGTGAGATTTTTGATCACACTACCACAGTTGGGTGTAACATGACCCGATAGTGGGCCTCGTGGGCTAGCTTTCGTTGTCAAGCTTTATACCATTAGAAGAAACCCCAGTCTCAAACAGGCTACGTTTTTCCTTACTGCTTGTGGTAGGGTGAGACTTTGCATCTACAAAGAACCAAAGGTGACACATCGAGGCGAAACATGCCCTGCTGAGCCCCCAAACAGCTTGTTGCTGCTGCACCTGGAAGGTTGGATCCATCACTTGGGTCGCATAGGTTCCTGAACCGGTGGCACCGATGAACCAAGAAACATCGGTTTATGGTGAATACAGCATCTTGTGGCAAAAGGCTGTAAATGAATCGCTGCACAAAGGATGGCCTGGCCAGGTAGCGAAGTTGGACTGTGCCTTCAGGAAAGTGCTGGCTTTTCGGTTTCCGTTTGCATGAAATAAATCTCATATATCGTGGAAGCATCAGGAGCCAGAATCAGGAGTCAGAATTTCAATAAGCAATCTCTTATTCTGTAACGAATCAACGGGTGTCTCACAGCTCCTGGGCTGCCTTGGTCTGAAAATGTCCTCAACAATTTGGTGCAAAGGCGCATATTCATATCCTTTGGCATGGGAGTATATGAACGGGGTAGCCTATTTCATCTCTGATTTCGGTTGATGGTTTAGGAACCTAAACTCATGTCCCTCCATCCCCTGCTTCCCTTTGACTGCCCACATGTTTGGCACTGGGCTGCCCGGCTGCCTGATAGTGGGGAACCATAGGGGACATGTGCGATGGTGAAACCATGGACCATGACCCCATCATGGCACCAGGTGCACCCATGACACCCTTGCCACCAGCTTTACCATCAGGGCCTAAGTGGCTGAACCATCCAAATCAAACATTATATGAATCATATCATCTAGAACATCACTGCACCCCACAGGCAAGTCCGTGTGCACTTCTTGGCTAGTGCCGTGAGGATTCAACATTTGTTTGAGCAGGTGACTACGTTGAAGTGGGCACATTGTTGAAGTTGCAAACAAGCAAGCACAATACATGATCATGCAGAACTATCCTCGAGCTGAGCATGTTTTTTGTTTGGTTTTACGGGCCTTTCTTTTGCTTCTTGTAGTGCAATAGACTTGCTCCTTTTGTGTATTCTTCGATTGTGATTACTCATACCCTTTACATCCACTCCAAAGCACTTTTATTTGTCTAGGAAGTTGACAGCAAGACTACGAAGAGCACAACGAGCCGATAAAGCCAAGCAATTGAAGACTTAAAGGAAACCTGGCTCAGTCCTACTATGATCAGGATGCCATGTTTTCCTTCTTTATCTTTTTTCACTTTTGACATTTTGAATCCTATCTGGTTTGCCAGCACCAGAACCATGACATTACATATAGTATCAGAAAGATTCAGAAATGCTGGAATCATCATGGGATGGATTTCTGAATGTTGCACTATGTCAGTAGCATCTTACTTTTGATCAAACACATTTCTGGCGTTCTGCTCACTTGATTGTTTCTCTGAGGTGATTGTTGTAGCATTCTGAGAAGGTACTGTAGGTGGGGATGCGGGGAGGGTAGGCGCATGCAGAAGTAGTGGCAAGAAAAAACAATAAACATATATATATATATAAATATATTCATATATAGTTTCATTGTTGAGGATGATCTAATGCCATCTTTATATATACTTAGAAAGTCGCTTGTAAATAGATGCATGGTCCTGGTCTTGGCTATGACCGTGAGTAAGTGTCAAATGTCAATGAAGTGCGGTATGTTTCAATCATATAGTTCTGTAAGCCCAAATGTCAAATCTAGTGCTGATACATACTGTACCAGACACAAATTGGTATGAACATGGAATTTCGGTAATCCGTCAGGACAAAAAACCGTTCCCTTGAGATACTGACCCGGTCTGGACCAAGCCTGCAAGATGTAAGAGCACAATAGATCACTTTCGGAAGGCATATTCTGAAAATATTTTTTTGGATATCTTTGGCATTCCCCACTGCATCTCTCTATATCACCTCATTTCAGATATGATCCTCTGGTACCTGAATGGAGCTGTTTTCTCAGGGACTCTGCAGGACACTGGGTAAGCTTGCAGGAGCAGCATCAGAAAAAAATAGGATATTTCATATGTTCTTAATTTCCTCTCTAAATTAAGTCAAAATGAAACAAATGGAATCAGAATGAATCAGATATGGCAATCATGTTTTAGGCTTGGGAAGTCGCGGCTCTAGCTGAAATCATTGGGAAGAAAGCATCCCGGTGGGTTGCGTCTTTTAATTGCAATTGCTTCACTAGACCTCCCACATCAAGATTCCAGTGTCCCAGGCTCATACCGTCACCTGGTCAACAAAAAAAGATGCACCAGGCTTGATGAAATGCTCAGTCTGAAGGTTCATGACTTGCTGGGCCCTGAGCTGCAAGATTGACCAACAAAAAATGTTGAGGAGTTTTTCGTTCCTTCTTCTACTGATCAATGATGCTGGGCAAACCTATCCTTGACGCACCATGTTGATGATGTTGAAACAATTGTGAAACAATCCCAAACACTGCCTCACTGTAGCTGCCTCCTGAGAGCCTCACGAGAATGGATCCTTGAACTGGACAAAGGCGATGCTCTTGGCTCCCTGCCAACATCTTGGAATCTATTCAATTCAAAACGACACAACTTGGGTCCCAAATGCCATAAAGCGATATAAGAAGATGCATATCTGGAATCATTCCTGTAAATCAGCTGGATGAAGTTGACCATGTTGACCTGCGCCTTGTATTGACCAACAGTCTTGAGTCTTGAGTTTGCATGAATCAACCATGTGTGCCTTTGAGACGCCAGGACAGGACTGGATCATGGAAAAACTTGAAAATCATGAAAACAAATACGTCATGTATCACAATGGAACGAAACGGAACGCGGAGAACAACAAACATTGACTTAGGTACATACTATACACAACATTCATATCAAAGGTCTCAAGGTGTGAAGACCTTCAAAATTCCATTCCAAGCTTTCAAGCTTCAAGGCTTGAACTAGCCTTGCCAGGCAAATAGACATCCTCCAACTCTCCGAACTGTCCAAAGTAGGCTTCCAGCTCCGCCTCCCACGTTGGGCGTGTATCCGGTGCACTTCCATTGATGCTGTGGTAGTTTCTCATAGCTTCCCTAAACAATGATGTTTATAAGTATTGTTATGTATTGTTGTTTCTCCTTTGTAATGATTGCCTTAGAATTTGTTGCCAAACCCATTGTCACGCCTTTGTAATGTCAGGATGTTTCCGAGTCACAAAGACCCGTCCAGGCACAATCCTCAGAGAAGGCTTGTGATCTGAATAGCGAAGGGATTTGTCAATGCTCCATCTATCTCAGCCCAAGTTTGGGGATCTGTCACAATAACTTGTATCGCATGCGTCTGATTCAATACAGTCAATATCAAACCATGCAACTGTCTTTCTGTTGGTAATCTGAACAATATCAATATGATGCATGCCAAAATATGCGAAATGTATTCGAATGTCGTCACGGAAGTAACACACCGTATAAACTCATATAGCAAAATAACCACAATCATACGCACAGGGAGCGATGCCCATATGGGTCCGAGCAGAGTCTTATCAAATGCTTTTTCTGACGACCATCCTCGCAATGCGTAGGTCCAAAAGTGTTCAAAACTACTTGCATCATTTTGTATACATTTGTCATTTCTTTTCAGCCAAGCTTCTTTGGCTCTGCAAATGGAGACATTGGAAGGCCTGGCCGCTTCAGCAGTGCTGATAGACAGCCATGCTGGTAAGGGTCAGCAGGACCAGCGACACAGCAGCAATCTTGATATTTGGAAGGACTCACGACTCAACCTTTCGTGATTTTTGGGGCATCAAGAACAGTCAACTCTTCCAACACTGTGACTGTGACACGAAGCAAAAGCAGCCAAGAAATTACATTCACAGTCATTCACCTGACGCGTAGAGGAGATATTTTGCAGATTTGCCACATTAGTTTACTAGAATGGGAAGCGGATCTTTGCATCATCAATGCATTTCTCCACTCTTCTCCACCCAAATAATTTGAGTGAAACAAATGTCATGCTCGATGAGGATCCTGCCAGCTTGAATGGCTTAAATTTCAATACGTAAATAATATTCATAATATATATGTATATTATGTATACGTAATGATATCGAAAAGACAGGTGGCCTGGACAGTCTCAAAATCAAAACTTCCCAAAACGGGAACCATAATGTTCCATTTTACAACTGGAGTCTCAGGGTCTCTAAAATCTCGCCACACACCTTTGCTTCTCATAAATCTCATAATACAACATCCAAAATCAAAGCCAATTCAAACTTTTAGCAGAAATCAGCAAACTGCTTTTACGTTTGGAAGCATCATTTGGCCATGAGATGGTTCCTTTTGATCGTAAGAACACCGGACCAACTCGGACTTGACAAGGATGCCAGTCCCATTTTGAGAGCTGCGAGCCAGCCTGGGCCTGCCTAAGTGCCGCTGCTTCAAGGAATGAAGAAAGGGAAAGAAATTGACAAAAACATGTGGAATTTCCAACCTAATCGTTTTGGCAGTCTCGTTATCCTTCAGTCATCAGTGTCAGAAACGAAACATCAAATCAATTCATGCCAATTCAAATTCATACTATTTTTCATACATGTTCATGATCACATTGGTTGCCTTCCTAGGTTGCCTTTTGGGTGTAGGAAATATCCTATGTCATATATGTTCTTCCACATGTTCCATTTCTTTTGCGATAAGCCCCCACCACACTGACCTTCAACACCGTTATTAGCAGGAACCACACCTGCATTGCGGGCTGCATGCCGGGAGCTCGCCTCAGGCTAATGGGACGACATTACTTACTGCATTTCCGTCAGGTGCAGATCTAAATGAGTAGACTTTTAGCAGTCTTCAAGCCTCTAAGCCTGTCAAATCATGTCATAAGTTTGATTCCAACATAACCAACATAGAATAAACATCAGTAAACATGAGTAAACTATCTAAATGGAACACTCCTTTTCTGGAACCCTATGCTGCTATATCCATGAACTCGTGGCAAAGGACGCAATGCAACCGAGGCACGAGAAGGCCACGTCTACCACAACGGTGGATCCATTGATCTGCCACAGGGAGGGCAGGTTTAGTCGCAGGCATTGACTTTCTGACGCGAATTCTTGCGTTCTTGTCGTTGGACATCATCTCTCTGAAAAATACACGTCCATAAGTTACTGGTTTGCAAGGCTTGATGGTTGAAGTCGGCTTCCACTGGCTCAGTATCTTCAGACCTAATCGATACATATCTTTACAACAAAAAAACTGGATGGATTTCTGACCAACAGAAACACCCAGCCAACTTCCTAGTTCGGAGGCTGCAAGTGTGGCCTCATGCTGAGACTTTTCCGTCGCTGCCTTTATCCTTGGTGTCAGCATGCAAGCATAGACCCCGTGGCCCATGGAAAGCAACAATGGGCCAAGAATATCATTTGCAGTTCCCACACCACTTCTGCAGGGATGAATGGATTCACGGAACACAGGGGTGGTGTCCAACAAAACAAACTCTGCGCTTGTTCTACGCGAGGTGATGACAAACCTTTATGATGATATATCATGATCGTCTATCTGCAGGCTCCTCACGACATGTTCTTTGTTCAGTTTGAATCACGCTATATACAGAGGTTGCATCTGCCCAAGTGGTGAGTGGTATCCATGTCAAATTGGATTAAATCAATTTTGACCATCTTTCCTGCTTCCTAAATAGTGCAAAATGCAGGAAAAACAGCATAGTGTGGATAGGCTTTGCTTCAACATCCTGACTACTTGGAACAAGGTTCAATTTAATTATTCTGCAGCATCCGACAACATTGCACTGATGATGAGGCTTCCAACGACGTGGAGTCAGTGAACGATATGAAGGCAAAACCTGGTGACTGGCAGTCACACGGTAAGTTTTACTGATGTTCTCTACCCATTTGACTGTGAAAATGGACATATCCAAACGAAACGATGTTCTATTAGCACTGTGGGTAGAATGCATGCGGCTAATCATAGATGATCATTGCAGTATATCATAGTAGAATGTAGCATCATTACTAGCGAAATGATAGCTATCTGTCTGTAAAAGTTTTCATCTTGTTGATGTCGCATGAACCGCTGTTGGGGCAAACCCTTGCACTAGTTGATAAACCTTGCAAGTATAGTCCGAGAATCAACCTCCCTGCAAAATTCAAAACCCACAACTTGGTTCAAATCGGAAAAATTTGGCAATTCGGCCTTGCAAAGCGGAATTGGCCGTAATACATACTCGTGCAAGATTCAAGTCATCCGCATGTCAGGCAATGGTGTTTCGGTGGAACATATTTATCATTGTCGTTCATTGTCTGTCCATATCCTAAAGAGTTGCATCAGTCTCATCTTCTTTCCACAACACCACTGTCCCGCCCCTTGGCACCTTTGTGCGATCCGCTACCAGGAATTGACTAAGCACACAAATTGAAATCGAAGATTTGCTGAAGCTTTACTCTCGGGTCACATGGTTCACAAAGTTTGCATCAATGCCAAACACGCACCGAAAATCCCTTTGAACTAAAAGCAAAATTTGGAGGAAAACAAAGTGCCCATGTTGTTCTCTGAGCTGACAGGCTGGCATGTAGCAATCCCTGATGGGTCCAAATTGTAGAAAATACTTCTCAACATCATCCTTGGCGTCAACGGGTTTTAGGCCAAGACCCAAAAAGGTTTCTCGCAACATCTCAAATCTGTGTACATAAATGTTAGCAGCAAAAATTTTGCCTGTGACCTGCTGTAGGGTTTCAAAGAAGCACCATATAAGGGTCGAGGGACTCGTGTCATCGTCGCTGGCACTCGAGTTACAAAGAGTCTGTCACTCTCGTGCTCCGAGCGCGGGCCCTGGCACGCTTCAGCGGGTTCCAAGGTGAAAACCAATCAAGAAACAAACAATGGCAAACATATAATATGCTCATGTGAAATAGCCATAATATATATATATATATTATATATATATACACACACACATTTCACATTAATATACGTTCCACATCGTACTACTCCTTCCGCACTACACACTAGTACTACCATCACGATACATTGGGGAGGGAGGCGGGCCCAGCAACACTGTCCGATTTTAAGATCTATTGCGATCTATTGCATATACCAACTCATGTAAACATAAGTTGTATACATTTTCACGATCACACGTGATACTTAGTACAGGATGTAAAGTATGTCCATTTCATGATGGAAGTGTGTATGGTGTGTCAAACTGTTTTTTTTTGACATGTGATACATGCAGCGATGACCAGCACAAAGTACGCAAAGCAGCGCAAAACACATGTGCAAACAAGGATATTGTACTATTAAAGGATGAACATCCATATTTTGACATCCTCTAGTTTCTTCAACTAGTTGTAGACCTCCAATCCTCATTTCAGGATTTTGCTTAGATCAGTGATACCACAGAGTATCTTCATGTCTGAGTCCCCGAGTCCCCGGCCGCCGGTCTTTGCGACGCCCCGTCAGTGCCCTCCAGGCATATTGATGACAGGGATTGGACAGGGCAAAGTGCTGTTGTTGATTGATGTAGGGGTTATATCTGCAGGGGCATCAAATGCAACAGGACCAGGTGCAAAATGATGCAAAATGTGATCCTGTAGAAAATATGCAATCACAAGTGTCACAGCGATTCTCAAACTCTCAACGACTCTCCACTCCAGGAGAGTCATCTGAGTCGCATCTCTGAGGCTCAGCAGCTGTCGGCTTCCGAGACATGGCCATATCGACAACAACCTGCACTCATGAGAAGTCTGTGACTGTAAGAGACTTTGGGCTTGCAATGGCCTTTTCCACCTGTACTCAGATCAGCACTTCTGCGGATAGTATTCAATAGTAGTCAAACATACAGTAATACTTACAAAAAACATCAGCAAGCCTGAGAAATCCTGAGAATTTCTGATCCTAATTTGGGATGAGGTCGGCGGCGATCTCTATCATTTGCAAGATGTATATAGCCATCGGTAAATCTGCTAAAATTAAACTATTTGAACTGATTTGTTCATTGAGATATCGGGAATATTCATTCAACAGTCGTTCATCACCACATCATCCAATTCCCTTGAAAGACGGATGTCAACCTCCGAGCCATTGATCACGTGAGGACCGCTGCTCATGGCTGCCTTGCAAGACGAGCATGGAAAGGGGTTGTGCATCAAAACTCCAAGTCGGGGGGCGGTCAAATGATGACGGGGAAATGTCGAGCACACCCTGATTCAAAAAATGAATAGAACAGGATATTAAAACACAGTGCATACAACGGCACAACGGAGCATGAATTGAGCCACTCTGATGTAAACTTAATACCTCTGAAGCTAAAAATGAATTCGTTGATTTGCAATCTGAAATCTCTTTTGGTGAACCGCGCTCAAAGAGACATTTTTCTTTGAGCTATCTTTGAGCTTATCCTGAGCTATTTTTGGAGTGAAATACCCTATTCAGTCAAAACGTTGATTTGCGATCCGAACTATTCTGTGCTTTTTGCAATCTGAACCCTGATTTGAAACCATACTTTCTCGCTTCTTGCGCAAATAATTAGTCAGTCATGATCTCATTTTGTGATTGTGTTCATGTTCTCAAAGCAAAACAAACCCAAGAAACAAAAAACAGAAACAATCGAGACATGTTGGAGATGCATGTGAGATTTATTTCGGGTTTGAGATGAATCTGAGTAGTGTCCTTGATGAATCAATGAACGTAAATACATGCTCAAAATCAACTCAAAAAACAACAATTGTTAGACCTCAGGTTGTTTTCGTCACTCTAAAAGAGTGTACATGTTTTTCTTGCTCTTGTGCAGTCTCATCATCCTGAGCCATGGACAAACGGAAATCACAGACTTCACTTTCATCTGGATCTTGTTTGATGCATTTAGAACATACTGATATACTGACAGCTCCCAATAAACCAAACCAGGCACTTTGATGAAATTCAAATCCCTTCTGGAGTTCTGTGGGGCGTCAGATCCTCCCAGCTTCAGCTACGGCATTTCACTCCCTAAGCACCTGGACGGCCTCTGCGTCTGTAAAGGAAACAAATGCAAATCCCTGCGCCCGGTGTCAACATCGCGTCGTTGTGAAGGAACTTTCTTGCTTTTGATATGAATGGTGAATGAGAAAGCCCAATTATAGATGGTTGTGGAAGCTGCACTCAAGTCAAAGTTGGTCAACACATGCTCACTCTAATCACAGTATTAAAATCAAAATACATGAACATGAAAATATGATTATGTATCCATCAACTGATGTGTGAGCAGTTTAAAAAATCCGGCAGACTTGTAAATCATATCACGTTTGCAACTACTAGCAATATGGAAACTTGGCACTCCGACCCAATTACTGTACGAGTAGATATAGATGGGGCTAGTGGATCCTAAGCCTGAAGATCATTCTTCTTTAGAGCGGCAGAGATGATCCAGCGGATATAGATGGAAAGCCAAAGCAAAAGAGTGAAAAGAGTGTGACTAGCATGTTTTCTTGAGTCAAATCTCAACCTCCAGCGATAACGGCAAAAACAAACGAAATCAAACAATGAATGTTTGTTGCTTTTGTATAGGTTTGCATCATGGTCATAATTTTTCCAAAAGGTCAGAGTTGAACGTTTTCCCAAGACATCTCAAGACCCTTGCTTTCAACCCCGGTAAAACTTCGGCCTTATGGCCAGGTCTGCCGGGGATGAAGGGCAAATAAACGTCCGTTGTGGTCCCAAACTGCTGGAAATGTGCAGCCACATCCTGGCGCTCAGTGCATGCTGAATATGGTACATCACGGCCGAAGTTACAAATCATCTCCTGACATTCTTATCACTTGACATTATGTCATATTCCATCACATTATAGTATACAATATCATTAAAGTATGTCATATTTCATAATATTCCATTATCATTATTATGTATATTATATATTATTATATATTATATTATATATATATCGAATTGCAAATAGTAGTACTATATAATTCAGTATATTGTATAATATCATAAAACATTACACATCATATACACATATCACATATTCTCATATTCATATTCTATTATATTCTATTCTCTTTGAATATTTCATAATATTTTCACAAAGACAGCACCTAAGTCACGTTGACCTCTGATTTCGTCAAACTGGTTTGATGTTCACCAAGAAACCGAATTGCGGTTCAATCACTCAAATCCTACGGACTGGGCACTCTTCATCAAGTCCACCTGTCTGATGCTTCGTGCAAGCCCATCTACTTCAAGGACAAACATGTTTTGGATTCAAACTTCATCAAAGGATGTTGGTGGTTTGGTTTCCCAGTTTTTGACTTCTTGGTGGACCTTCTCCCATTTGTTAAAACAATAAGGCATACCACTACCCCATCGCACCTGCATGCTCACCTGTGGACCGATCTTGGTGACAAAGAGCCTGGCCATGTTGGAAGCTGTCCATCTAAAAAAGGTAACAATTATCCAGTCATGCCACTGGACCGCCTGCCAAACATCGGTATTCTTTGAAGACTTTCTTGGAACCCACCATGTGTTCAAGGTGAAACTCGATCATAATCCCTAGATTTCATTAGATTTCTAATGAATCAATGCAGTGTTAGTCTGGTGGTGACGATTCGCTAAAACCTCTTTTAGTACAGGTTGAATGAACAGGCAACACAGAAATAACCATCATCACAATATGTCCTTTTTCTTTTATTTTCTAAACTCCGACTCCCGCATTCGACCAAATGCCAGGCTTGCTCATTCTTCTGAATGGAAACGCGACAAAAAAGTAATCTCCGACCGGTTGAACTCCGGTCTTTTTTGCTGACCCCAGAAAGACTACTTTGCATCAAATCGTTTCACTCATCCATTCAAGCCTATGCTCCGTCACCTTGGGATCCACCTGACATCAGCACTGCTTCACGTCACTTGGGGATCATGAAGCAAAGAATACTCTTCACACTTCACACACATACATTCTTGACTGTAGACTCACCAAAGTACCTGAACTCTACAATTCTCTACACTAGCAACTTCCTGAAGCAAAGGCGTTGAGCAACCAATAGGCCATTCCTTTTGTCCGCCGCGACTCGCTATGCAAATGGCTTAATGTGCTGCTTCCTCTTTGAACCTTGCAAATATCACCGTCCCGCAGTTAAATGGCGGACAAGAAGCAAAACAGGGGGCACTCTCATAATGGGATAAAAACAGTATGCAATATGCATGTGTATAATACATAATATAAACTACACACGTTTAAAAGCATGAGGGAACGAACAAAAGGCACCACTTGATCTCATGGGCAAATGTGGGCACCAAGCTTCCAACAACATCCATGCGCCATCATCCTCGTCCACCACTGCCAATCCTGCAACCTGCAAGCATAATGCCAAATTGCAAAGAACATCAAAGAATGAAGGTTTGGCAGGTGATATCTATAATCTATGGTATTGTTATCTATCTATCTATCTATCTGTCTGTCTGTCTGTCTGTCTGTCTGTCTATCTATTCATCAATGTTGTCTACACGATGCATCCACTCATTCATCCATCAGTAGAATTCGCAATTTAATTGCAGTAGAATCATGTCAAATTTATTAACTGGCGCAGGCATCTCAATAGTCGCAAAGGTCAGTGTTGGATAGTTGGATTCTGATTCATCTTAGTTGGTCTGGATCGGCCCTTTGCAGAGTGCCCACTAGCCTCATATAGATTTAGGGTGAATTGCTGAGAGCAGTAGTAAAAGATAAGCGGAGCAACTGTGCAGTTATGCAGAGGCCCAACGGCCTTTAACCATCTGAAACCTCTAAACCAGAGCAATAGTCTGCATCTGGCTACTTCAGACCTATCTACTTTGGGAGGAACATCCCCTCAAGTAGCTCGTGGGTGTGACTGCCACTGACATTCCAGGGCCCCTCACTGGCTGAAATGCACTGCGTGTTGGCCAATCAAAGCGATGAAGCTCCTGCACATAACGGGAATGTGTTCGGATGCTTGGTACATATTGTATACTTAACTTATCTATGTACATATAGTCGATCTAACATGGAATGGGGTCTCAACATACATGCATGTACAACATGTGTCATGCGTATATATTTGTATGGTATGGTATATCATTATTATATGTATAAATATGATAGAGTATACAACAAGACTGGATGGATTGTACTGCATGATGAAAATTGATGAAATACATATTACACAATTGTGAACAACACAAATCAGATCCTTTCAGGAGGAAGCTCGGCTCTTATTGTGGCGTTGTTTCGACCCAATGATGTGGACCAAAGGGTGTCCAACTTCAACGGTGACAGTTGGCAAAGCACTAGAAAACAGTAGTTGTCCTTCACCTCAGTCTCTCTCAAACAAAAGGCTCAGCATAGGATGGAAACCCAAACCCTCAACATCCCTCAACCATCTCCTGAAACATACTTGATGGCTTTCTGGCAACAAACACAAAATCATCTCCTCATCTGTCAATGGCCGCTGTTGCAGACCGGCCGCAAATTGTAGAACATCCGACTGAACTCCAGGCCTTGGCCCAAGACATGTCGAGACGCAAGAGTCAGGATATGTCAGGATTCTCGTGATGGCAAAAAAACTGTGCTGCATGACAATTTCAATTTGAAAACAAGTCCAAGAAGAATTGCTGCATTGTCTTCCTTTTGGTCAGAAACATAGCATGCTGTTGGTTGACATTAAATCTGACAGTGGATCGGTTGACAGTCGATACATTCCAAACGCACGAATCATCACAAATCTGCAATTATTCTGCAAGAGGTGACTTTTAAGGCTTAGTTCGGAACCAACAATTCCCACAGAAAGTTTTCTTCTGCAACCAACATGGCAACCAAAATCATTGCTGGGAGTCCGCAACCAGGACCAGTCATCTCCAAAAAGAACGCCAGGAGCTGCCAGGAGATGCCAAGCTTCCTTCACCTCCACAGACTCTGCCATAGTTCGATGATGTTAGGCCTGGGTGACCTATGGTTTTTCACCGTTTGACCTGCTGATTCACCGTTCATTTTTACGTTGTCATTTTTACCTTTGCTTTATTTGTATCAATTTGTTGAGGTCATCACATCTCAAATCAATGATCTACACAAACATTTCTGGCCCTTCTCAGTATGATGGTGAGGGTGCCAAGGGTTGACAAGGCTTCACCAGAATCGAGAAGAAACGCTGCATACATGCTCAATTACCAGTAGGTCTTATCACCTTTGTTGACCACGTGAAAACTTGATCTGGCAGCCTCAAGCAAGGTCTCTCCGGCTTCGTGTGCGCTATCCAAATAGATGATCTGGGGCATGGCGACGGCCGTCCAGAGAACTATACAATGAGAATCAGAGTGCAAAGTCGTGACACCAACAACAATCTCTACACGTCAAGCACAAAATGTAGCAGCAATGTGGAAAATCAATGCAAATTATCTTACCTCATTTCCTCAAGAGACAGAAAAGAAACTCTGATTTCTTGATATATATATATATATATTATTCAGATTCATGATTTCCCGAGGCCTGAAGACAAGTATGTCCTGCCTTTTCTCAGCCCCGTACCGGCCGACCAAATATGAAAATAATACATGAAAAAGCAAACTTGTCACACAATGATGGGCATTCAATCGCATGCGACTGCGACCCCTCAAAGCCTCTGGGGGATGGTCAATTCGACCCTGCTCAAACAGTGTCCTCGGGATATAGTGGGTCAAGGCTGGCAATGTGGAAAACATGGAAGCAACCCTTAAACGTCACAAAAGCTGCCAACTGTCACCCACGGCTCCTCAACAACCTCAAACCGGTGATGGAACTCACCTGGTGCGACAGAACCCACGTAACGGTAGCAATGGCTCAAAATTCAATGCCAGCCCCAAGCTACCAGATCAACCAGTATGATCAGGATGCCTAATGCAATCAAAAGAATACTAAAAGAAACGCTTGCATCAAGCTTCAATCCAGGGAAACAGAACTAAAAGGTTGATAGTTTCATGAAGATTTCTTAGTTCCCGCAAACATCTCGGCAAGGCAAGGAAAGTACAATGAGCTGGCTTGGACTAAAATTCGGAAAACTTTAGATCAACTCTCTCTCTCTCGCGCTGTCACAAACGCTTCAAACATCTTGCACAGAATATTGCCCACCTGAAAAACATGCAAAAACGTACACACCTAACTTTTGGTTCTCACCAAAGCTCACAGGTTCCATGAAGCACCAATGAATTTGGAACTTTTACCAATGAGATGACACAAAACAAGCGACTTTTCTTGCCGTTTTGCTTGCTTACTTTCAAAGCAGCACGGAAACCAAGGATAGGACTCTCAATGGAAGAACGTAGTCCTTGAAGTCAGGCTGAAATGACAAGGTAAAAATATATTCAGCGACCAAATGCGGGTACCAGCAATTAAATAGATGTTGATACCTGCTTCAAGTCCGTCTATCTGTGGCACAAGTAAATGTATGCGAAAACATAATGCAATGCATATATCATGTAGTATGTCTTGTTGATGATTCATCAATACTCACTGACTGAGCTAGACATTGCCAACGGCCCTTATTCCCAATCCATGACCACAATGATGTCTATACTTCTCCTGGTGTCCAGTGTAGCGGACATTGGCCAAGAACATTTCGTAGATCCTTGAGTGTCCAAACTCATCCATCAACAAAGGCCCATCCTCAGTTGGCCACACGTGCCAGTGGCCGCAACGTTCCTCCGAGAATCGAGAACAGTGAGAAAGTAAGCTCGCTGTACTTCTTACATACAACGTTAAGCGTTAGATACACAATTCAGAATCAAGTAAGCCAAGCATAAGAACCATACATAAGCATGTTGGATTTACGTATATGATATAGCATGGGTTGCTCGTGATTGTTTGAAACAGAAACAAAAATAATCATAATAATAATAATATATTAGGAATGGATCTGGGGCATAAATCTACAGTACTTCTCTCATCCATTTTTCATGATTGTTCTACCACATGTTCTGAAATTGAAAAATATGCACCCCTAAAAGATCCTAAAAGTGGGGATCGAAATCAACTCAAGCGAAATGCAACTGCACCAAGTTCACCGAAAAAAACCCAAAGCTGAGCTTTCCAACTGCCACATGTTCTCTTCCCACCAAACCAAAGGCTTCACGGAAGGCCTTGCCATGTGAAGTCATGAAACGTGGCAAAGATCTCGTGCGATCCGGCCTTGCGATCCGCCCACATGTCCACCATCCCTGTGAAGGGGTCGATGCCTCAAGGCAAGAAATTCTTAATGGCAATTGGAACGTAGGTATGAAGCTTCGAGATGCGTTTGTCAGAGCTGATTTTCACTTCCGATTCAAATGATCTCACTGTATGACACTGGTACATGATGGAACATGGTGGACGGAAACAGGCGGAATCATGGACGAGCTCCCAAACATACCACACCGGTATTCAAGCGCATTGACTTCAGCACTTTGGCCGTGGTGATGGCACTGCTTCCAATGAAGGAGCCTACCTGCCAGTGGACTTGAAGATCGGTCTGTGAAGGACAGGTAGAATGATGAAGAACCTTTTCCTGCATGATTCGGTTAGCTGAGCATAGCTGAGCCAATTTAGCCACACACACACATGCTTTCGTGTTTATTACAGAACCAAATTCTGGGTGAATATGTTATAGGTTTCACATTGTCATTCGGTCAGGAAGCATCAGGAATTCTGTGGACAGAGCCTCCAGCCACATGTGAGGCTTCGGTACAAAGCTCAAAACCTGGATTCCCAAGCCACAGGCTCCAGGCCAATTTGGAAATGCTTCAAATGTTGTAGAAGTGATTGGAAGAACATGCAAACTTTGGCTGTTAAAGACAATGCACTCACTAAGCATCAGTAGATAATGTTCATTAATGTTGTTTTATCGGGAGGTCATAAACGCGAAGTGTGTGAATCGTCGACTCTTTTTTTCTAGTTGGAGGAGGCCACTCACACACAGTTCGTTGTATCACCCCCCATGTACCCCCCCTACGCTTTTATCAAGATTCAATAACAGGGTGCTATTTCGATCAAACTATTTAATGAATCGTGCCAGGACCCCCTTCCAAACAAACAACCCAAACCATAACAACCAGCCTGAACAAAGAAAACTCCACCAACCTAAACATTCATCAGCCTATGGTTGGGCTTATCCTGAAAGCGATGATGATGATGATGATGATGATGATGATGATGATGATGATGATGATGATGATGATGATGAACAATAACATTGTT
The DNA here is from genome assembly GCA_000507305.1 of Breviolum minutum Mf 1.05b.01. Taxonomy (NCBI): domain Eukaryota; class Dinophyceae; order Suessiales; family Symbiodiniaceae; genus Breviolum; species Breviolum minutum. Next base: position 128,809 of record DF239981.1, read on the forward strand.
CATCATTAAAGCCAGAGCTTGGCCTTTACGTACGTACGACTATTGAATAGTCCATGTTAAATGTACTATCGTTGATGACAAAACATATATAGATGTTCCTCGGATACAAAAACCAAAACAAGTGACTAGAAAGAAATCCCATTGATTCCAAAAATACAGGCTCATTGATTGCAAAAAACATGATCTGATTACACAAATCACCTCAATCGCGCCCCCTTTGTCCTGCTTCCTGCTCCTACAGCTTACAGGATTTGTGTGCACTCTGAATACTAGAGCAAACTTCTAAACTTTACAAATTTGAAAATCTGGAAGCAACTAGCCCGACCTTCAGGGCTCCCGTACCGATCTCATCAAGGAAGGAGTGAGGTGACTGTCTGGGTACCGCAACTGGCCAGTGTGCAGAGTTAACGTGACACTTGCAATTGGATCACAACCTTCCTAAATCCAACGCCCCACCTGTGGCTGATATTGACCACACGCCTCAGGGCTGATGGATAACTTTCCTGTCAACTCAAAAGGCGAGCGATGCTGTTGAGGCAAAAACGGTTCCGAGGATAGAGTACCTCGGGGACGGTCTGAAGATCTCACTCGTTGCAGATGCCAAGCACTTAGCACTTTCTTGATCTTGCATTGGACATAAACGTTCGTACAAACATGAATCCTGGAATAGCCCAATTTGAAATCCAATGACTGTCTGCTTTCGTTGTTTAAAAAAGATTGTTGATCTTTCAAAAGAATATAACATGCATGCAGCTCTGTGGAGGCAAAGACCTTTCTGCAAGATCCTTTCTGCAACCAGTTTCGACTTTGGGCATGCACAATACAAACTTCTCACCAAAATAATCACTCATGAGACAATAAAACGAGAATACGCTTGCTTAACTTGCTCAGGATATAAGTAGCTAACCAAAGGTTGCTGCACGAAGGCTGGAAATTTGCTATGCATCACACACCTTTTGCGCACTCCTGAGCAGTTACATAGCATCTTAGAATCTTGTGTTTGTGAATAAATTCGGGCTCCCAACGGATCTTGGTTCGTGAACAGCTCATCACGAAGCCTCACATGAATTCAATAGATTTGAATGGATCCCAAGTGATGCCTATCTACGCAACCATCAATGAATGCGGTTCTACTTGCTATAGTGGCTAAACCGCTGGGTCTTCCTGGGATCCCAGGGGAAGACTCTGCAAGGATGGCACCATCTGTCCAGACTTGCCTGGCCTGGTGATCACATCAGGCACACCTGTCAGGCATCACTGGAGCCCTCCAAGAAAAATGTAGGTGGTAGCCATTTTGAATCATTTTGATCTACGTGCTGTACTTTGAGGTTGTATTGTGATGTGGATTCTGGCTTCCAGCTAACGGTTTGTTGAAGAATGAGGGTTCAAAAGTAGGAGTACTGTAGAACTGACTGTTCAGTTTTGGTGGGCTGAAATTAAGACTCGCAACGCCATTTCTTACTTGAGAAAAGGACCTTGCATGACTCATGCGGTGTGTCATACCCCTTTGCCGGAGGTCTTTTCGCGCCGCGCTCCTGTGCCCAGCAACCCAGCCTAGTGGCTCATCAGGGAGGCCACAACACCTCTTGAGACCCGAAAACCAAGCCGGCTAGTGTCTGGCAAAACATCCAACAATGACAGTGACATAGATTGATTTTGGATGTTTTTGGGGCTTCATTGCGGTGGACATGGATATGAATGGGAATGTATGGAAGTATATGTTATGCAAAACCAGCCCTGATGTTCAGGGATTCGGACCAGATTTAAACCATTCCAAAGTCCCTATTGAGAAAACCACAACCCCCTTGACCGCACAGCTGTGCAGCTAAACTACTTCTCTGCCGTAAATTCGCCGCCAAAACCTCATAGCAATTGCTGGAGATCTTTAAGGACTTGCACGACGCTCCACAAGCTTACTTGTGCATCAAATCAAACCAGTTGTCTATCTTGTGTCCTAATAAGATAGATGATGGATGTATCAAATATTCACCCAAAATGGAAGCTGTTTGGAGAGCTAAGAGCCCAGCAAACAGGTTGTGGGTCTGGCAGGCAACATGACCTTGGCTTCTAAAATCTTCACAGATCTTGATGGTATGCATCCTGCAATCCGAATCAAAGGCAACGCCAAAGCTACTTCAATTGTTTGATTTTAGCAAGTGTTCAAAACAAAAACCCAATCTTAAATTCTTCAGATAAAAAAATGGTTTTGTCATGTTTTGTCCACAGCGTTAAAACATGTTAAAACCAGCTCCTATCTCCAGACTCCAGGTACTCCAGTGGCTCAGCTTCATCAACATGAGCTCTTGGAACGGCCAATGCAAACCCAGCAAAGTGCTTCTTTAACTTGGTGCTTATTCCCACCCCAAATTGGGTGTCCACACTCGTAGGTCAGGGCTCCATAACCAAAACCTCATTCCGTTCATCAAGTTTTGCAACACCGAAAGAATGTGACAAAATCAATTCTTTCCTTGCAGGTTCAGTTTCTGTTTGATCGGTTAAGGACATGATGTAATTCATAGATATTAAAACAGCTACCTGCAGGCCATGTCTCTCACAAAGGAGGCAGTGAGGCAGTAGAATCGGGCACATTCACACGCAAATTCTCCAACTGCTTGGCACTCCGATTTGATATAATTGGAAAAGCGTCCATGATTTTGAGAGAACAAGCGACTGTGATATCCAACCAACTGGGCCTTTTCAGTGATACGGCCTGTAGCTACAAATGCATACAAATGCTACTTACCCAACAAAAACACTCGTGACAAGAGATTCAAATAAACATATAATAATAACACAATAATAATGATAAGAATCTTATAGAATAATAATCATGCCACACAGACTTGTACATGGAAAGGTTAGCGACTAAAACAAGTTGGCAGCAGTGCTAGGACCCCGAACAATCGGGATCTCCCTGGCAAGATGGAACCAGAAGCTTTGCAAAAATCGAATAGAAGATACTGCATACCTTTCTGCTTCTGAGCAAAAGGTGTGTCCGGTGTGTCCAGAATAACAAGGTCTCCCTTGTTTCCCATTGCAGATCTCCCGGACGGTCAATTCCCAGGTAAAGTCAGGGTAGGGTTTTGGCAGGAAGGAGCTAATTGAAGGCAAGACTCGCTGGCGTGGCGAGCCATGAACAATCCATTTGTCAGGAGCGAATATGTTGAAGCGGGCAAACTTGGACAAACTGAAGTAGTGGAAAAATATGGAAAATTCACAATTGACAGAAGGATAACCCCCAAGATTGAACCATGCAACATCCACTTGCTACTATTCTCTTTGCAACTGACCTGCGTAAGTGACCGCTGGACAGTGAATCAGCACGGTTCAAAACACCTTTCTATGACTCATTATGACTCTATGAAATATGGGTTGAATGGAGCCAACAAGTCGGTCAACCGAACCGACAAGCCACTACGCACAAATAGGTATGAACGAATATGAGTTAAAGAGGCATTAAATCCTCCTGGGTATTGAACCAACCTTGGGAGCCTTTGCAGCTAACGGTTTGAAGGATTTCCTTTATTGGGGCGATTCAAGCCCACTTCATTGCTGTCTGTCAACATCTGTTTGTATTTCATTCACCTCCAGGTACAAATAACCATTGACCGTAACGTCACATTGCAGTATGAAGTATTGCTTGATATTCCATGCATTCATGCAGTCTACACAAATGTGATCATTTGTGTGTACATATGTCAAATTTCAATTGTATACGCAAACTTTGATAAAATGTCATCAAAACACAGTGTCATGCTGCTGAATCATTTCATTGAGGCCAATCCAGAATTTCTGCTGCCAGCGGCAGCAACCGGTTTTCGGCCCTTTCCGCACTGCCTCTGCAGCAACCAAAGCCAGCAGCAACACCTATCGCAACGAGATTCGAAAGGACCGATGCCGATGTTAGCAATGCCGCTAGTTGAAAGCTTCAGCAACACAAATCAAAATAGGATAGACATAAGCAAATGACAAGGAGGATCGAAGTGACAAGCTCATACCTATTCATGCATGATGGTGTAGGCAGCAAATTTATGCAAGTGCAAGTGCTTCAGTCCCAGTGTCGGGACGTGTAAGCCGCTCATAGCTAGCAACAACATGCACTCAAAGCGTGGTGGCACCCACTACAGTAGTAATGGCCAACTTCCAAAAGCAATGTACAACACAAAACATGCAGCCGCCAAATCCAAATTCCTGTGGCACCAAACAACTGAAAGCCATGCCTGACGGCATTTCATCCTGCTTTATGGGCCATAGCGTCGGCGTGACGCAACTGCATATTTATACAGTTTTAAACATGCAAACCACTTTTCCCCTTGGACCCGAGGCTCGAAACCATTTCAATCTGTGAACGTTGCCATACTCTTGAGGGCCAAAACCAGGTTTAACATGTTTTGACCCAATAACTTGCATTGCCAACGGTGGTTTGGCTCCTGGTTGTAAGGAACAAATGCCGCTTCGACTTGGAATCCTGCTCAGAACAGAAAGGGCACGTTGCTCCATGTTTGGCAAAAGCAATCCTGGAATCCCACCCATCTCAGAACAATTGGTGCACTTGGAATCTTTGAGAGTGTGACGCATTTGTTGTGCAAAACAATGGGATGATAAGATTGAACAGGAAACGCAAACGTGTTGTCTACATCAGTACCATGCATGTACGCTTTGCAGATTCTAAATGGAGCATATGACACACTATCATAGGATAAGACAAGCTCCAATTAACATTAACTTCTGTACGCTGCAGCACTAATCACACACACACATACCATTGCTATCCCTTGTTTATAGGAAACAACGGCAAATGCTTTGGTGCCATCTTGACTCGAGCCATGTAGAACTAAGCGGCTGCATGGCGCGAGCGCGGTCATTATCTTGTCTATTCCCAACAAGGGTTTCAAAGAAACATGATGTACATGAGGCAGCCGCAGCATCTCAAGAACAAATGCAACAAGTAAAACCATCGTCGCATTGTGGAACCGCTCCTTCTTCCTGACTTTGAGTGACTCATGTTCCCAGCAAAAAATGAGGCTAGGATGAGCTGTGTTGCTGAAGCGGAAGGCTACTAGCACCATGATCCATGGCCTTTCTCCTGTATAGTGTATGTACCACAAGTTATGTATAATTGGTTTGTCATGGTTTGTCCTCCGGAAGTTTGGTTTCGAAATGTGGCAGCTACCATGGCATATAAAGCCTCAACAGAACAAACACCTCACACAAAGCCACCTGCGCCATGACGCCTGGCAGGAAACTTGTGGGAAAATGGTGGACTTCAGTGCTTGTTGACAATACACCTCCAAAGCGCCCCTGCAATGCAATGTGGGCAAAGCTGTACAAAATTGCATAAGCCTGCAAAAGGTGATGCAAGGGGTCGTTCTTTTTATCTTTCTTGACCTTGCATCCTTTGAAATGAGTCACACAGTTTACGAACGTCACCGGCACTAGCATAACCATTGTTGTTCAGAAATGTGAGGCTGTGTATCTGGGTCTCCACGCCGTGGTTTCCCGCAAAGGCCAGGCTGAGCTCTGTGCTAGATGAAGGATGGGAGTCGTGATTTTGAAGGTGTCCGTGTTGGGGGACGAACCTGGGTTTGGTACTCGGGGTCCTTCAAAGATGCTTCAAAAGGAAGGCCACCACTGAGAATACACCCCGTTTTTCGTTGGAAATGTAGAGTCATCTAGGTCCTACATGCACAAAAGGTAGGAAGGAACAGAAAAAAGGCTTCACGAAACCTACACAATGATAGGATAGGTTCAGCCACTACTGACGTAGGATGAGAATTTGGACCCATGCAGGCGACACTGGCCGCAGCTTTACATCAGCGCAGTTTGCTCAGGGACCACATCATCCATTCATATCTTTTGAACACTCCTCCCCGAATTCGGCATACACATTTTAGATTTTAGATGTCATTTCGCCATACATCCGCTTGACGCTTAGCATGACTTGAACCAAAGCTCAGTCAGGCAGCATTGGGCGAAGATCGGCGAAGATGGATTGTGATGGATTTATCTAGATAATCAGATCGTAATCAGTGAAACCTCGCGTGAAATTCAATCTCGTCGCTGCTGGCATCAGCAAATGGCTAAATGCGTCGGAGTATTTGCCACAACCACCACCACCACGACCAATGACCACCAACGACCTAAATGACCTAGAAGAACAATAAAAAGTCAAAAGTGTGAGCTGTCGTACCAGTGTCATTTTCATGCATTCTCAATACTGAACTTGGCGGGCATGTGGGAGACTGGCTTCTCCTAACTCATTCTACCCGGCCGGGCATGCCCCCTTCGTGGATCTTCACTTTTTTGTTGCATGCGTTGCCTTGGGTTGTTCCGAGTCTTTCCCACTGTACGGTAAATTCGACTTTTCGTGGATGCTTCTCAAACGACGAGAAGCAGTTGGAGAAGATGCCTACCACTACTGCTGGTTGCAAACTGAAGCATCTTTTTGTATATCTTTTCCATTTCTGTCGCAAAAAGATACCCGTTGCTTTTCAACAACACACCATGCACCTGGAGCCGATAAACGAAAATTGCCGATCCTGTTCGCAACCATTTGGCGAATCCTTTGTCGCCGGCTCCCTTGGCGCGTGATCATGTCGCCATGCTGCCATGGTGGAGCCATGTTTTTTTTGGTATTTTTTTGGCGGGTCGAAATCAACCTTCGGGAGCGACCCTCAAGATACACCCCCAGCCAAGCTCGGTGCTGCTAAGAGATATTTCCATTCGGGATGGTATCGTTTCGGCTCCTGACTGTTCTCCCATGTATGAAAATGTGGGTAATGAGAATGATAGTGGTTCTAAAGGGGGATCTAGCATGCAGAAATTCCAAGAAAGAAAAACAACCTGCAACATAGAACATACCTGCATTACATATTCATGCAACTTACATGCAGGTATCCTACGATGGTGTGTATGGATATCAAAATAAGCAAAGTAATCAAATGATTCGGTGTTTGGAAAGGATTTGGACTGGCTATGGAGGTGACATCTCTGTGAAACGGTCGAAAGCTCTTGCAGAGCTGCCGCTGCTGAAAACCCCTTTGTCCGGGATGCGGGAAAAAAATGCACAAAGGTTTGTTTGCCATTCAACACCCAAAAATCGAAAAGCTAGGTGTCAATCCCTGCATCCGCTGACAATCACAAAATCTGCTTTGCAGATCTCAAACACCTCAATATAGGGCACAAACACACATCAGCAATATTACACTTAAGGCACAAATTCATTACCTGGTGTGCCAATCAAGACAGTAGCGTTAGTATCTAGAACAACTTGTCCCCTGCTTCTTCAGGCAAACCTCACTAGACGCAAAAATGGACCATGTGACCATAACACGAAATCATACCACTGTAATGCATTGAATTCACATTCTGCATATCATCGGTTTCATGCCGCAAGTATTATTCTCTTTGTACTATAATAAGATATTACAAGAATATATAAGATGTCTGCCTCACTTTATGATTCAAAACTTTCACCTACGCGACGCATTGGCAGGGCATCAGTCATCCTTCTCGTCGAGAACATCGACAATGTTGTCATCTGAAAAGTCCTGGTTGGCACTTTCAATCAAGACCTTTCAGAGACTGTTCTACCATGTTCTGCCAAATGGCATGCAAGAAAATGATTCAACATGATTGACATGATTCAATTTAATCAACAGTCCAACCCTCAATACTAGAAACAACGTGTTCCAGCACTCTCGTCTGATCTCTTCCGTACCCTGGAACCTTGAACCATAAAGCGAGTCCTCTTCTTCGCTTTCTTCCCAGTCCTAATGTTGCGAGATATCCGTTGTGTACAATTGAATGTAGTTCATCTGGCTGGAGGAAGGTTAAGCCTTAGAATCCTTTGTCCCATCAATCTCGCTGAATGTACAACGCGGTGTCTTGTGTGATAGTTCCCAAACATGTATAAAACTTCTTAAAACTTCATCTAACCGAAGACAACAAAACGTGAAGAAGTAATCCCCGGCTTGGCATGTGACAGTCAATAAACCACCTTAGTGGCTCTAGCCAGTGCTGAGGTCAGTGCGGCGTAAACGTCCACCATATAACGACGCCGGAGATAACAGCAAACGAGACAACAACAGCAGCAGCAACTACCTGAGTCTGGGCACTGCAGGAAATCTCTGTGTATGGTTTCGAGTGTTTTGTGGTGGTGGAAGTGTTAGTTTTCGGCGTGGTAGTATTGTACAAGCAGCAACAGTGGTGGTGGTCGTGCTGGTGCAGTGTTGGCAGTCAGAGCGGCAGCGACAGTCCGACAGTTGCCATAGCAATTGTTTGTGGCAAAAGCCCGTAGTTTTAGCAAAAGTAGTAATTACTCTTCGCAAGAAAGTGAAGGAATGCAAGAACATCTTGCAGAGTGATGTGCCAATATTACAATGTCAAGACTTGGAGGAAGGTATGCAGTTTGCAGTTTGTCAAACGTTGGAAGCCCATGACAAACTCATCAACTCAGAGATCGACTTCCACCTGCCACGAGCCCAATAAAGACCTCAGCTCGTCTCAGCTCAACTGCAACAGCTGACGTGCATAGCCGGCACCTCCAGTCCCTGTCGACTGGTAAGCAATTCTCTTATTCATATAACACTGCATGATCAAATGACACAATATTGCATCTATCTATACTAAAAATTAGGTCCTTGATATAGATTTTACTCTGTTGCGAGGTGAATGGCTAGTTGTTGCTACAAGAATTACCATAAGAAGAACCACCGAACCTGCCTCATTTGACTAGTAGACAGTAGACAATGCCCTCTACATTACATATGCTTGCACTGGCTTGCACAGTATCAAAATCCATCAAAATCCTTTAAATTGTTGTCACTTGAGCAAGCAGCGATTTTCAGGTTGTCAGGTCTGCATTGCCGGCCACTTCTAGGCAGCTCGTACCATACTCATAGCGTGTCTTTGTGTTTGAGGCTTTGCTTCTGCTGTCTTGGGATAGGAATAATCCTTTGAAAGGGTAGCAATCCTTCAGATTGAACATATGGAATTCTGTCACTAAAATGTCACGAAGACATTGAGGTCCAAGGAAATTATGAGCAAATGTTTCCGACTTCCGACTGTGTGACCTCTGTCACCAAGATGCTGGAGAACTCAGGAAGTCTTCTTCTTCCCCACCTCCTGTGCGGCGATCCCAACAGGTTTCAATATGTGATTTTGGAACTTTATGAACAATATTATGTTTAAATATGTTTCAATCATATATTTCAATATATTTCATATATTTTCCATGCACGGCACCAAACAAACCGCAGCGGCCTGTTCCATTTGTGTCCGTGTCGTTGTCCGTATCATTGTCTGCAGGGCAAGCATAATACACTCCACCAACCCAATTGAAAGACGTGAGACACGTGAGACCATGTTCCACGGGATGTCATTCTCAAATGGTTACTGTTTTCTAAAGTCTCTATCTATGTCTTTATGCAAGCACGTAAAGCACAAAGTGCATATGCAACAACTCTTGGAGTTGCAACAACTCATCTTGGGATACATGAGTCAAGAATCACGAGTGCATTTCATGGCTTGTCAACAACCACCGGTCACGCATTCTTGCGTGTCCTAGGACTAATGATAAAACTGAAAAAAATAACTGGTCTAGCAGTATGTCTCAGGAGATGCTCACAATGCGTCACACTGAGGGAAAGACCCTTATCCTTCACCTAGGTTTGACGTGGCAGGGCTCTCATGATGGGCCACAAAGACATGTAGGGGGGTGTTCAAACCTCTTGAGTTAGTTCTGCATCCAGGCATATAATAACATATATGACAACCTTGATTGATTGAACCTTTCTTCTGATGACTCGAACAAAGTTGGCATCTGTTGGCTTTGTCGCAGCAGAAACTGCATGCGACAGCAAGTTCGACACGACGCTAAGTCTCTACAAACTACTACTCCAGTACTACTCTGCACTCCAAAGTACTACTTCAGTACTACGCCAGTACTACAACGTATTACTCCGTACTACCCTGTACTACAAAGTACTACTCCACTACTACTCGGCACCACAAAGTAGTACTCCGTATTACAAAAATACTACTCCATACTACACAGTACTACTCCAGTACTACAAAGTACTACGCCAGTACTACTCTGTACTACAAAGTACTACTCCAGTACTACTCTGTTTTACAAAGAACTCCAGTACTACGCTGTACTGCTCCAGTACTACTCCGGTACTACTCCAGTACTACTCTGTACTACAAAGTACTACTCCGGTACTACTCTGTACTACAAAGTACTACTCCAGTACTACTCTGTACTACCTACAAAATACTACTTTTGCACTACAAAGTACTACTGCGTACTGAAGAGTCTTGCATGAAACGTCACTGACATTGCGAGGAGCAACAAGTGTGACACTCCAACCAAAGTACTGCGCCTGACGCGCAAAATGATTCGCATGCTTGATCCCCGTCACATATGAAATGTCATTTACAATGCGCGGAGCAACAGGTGTCACCCTCCAACCTCACCAAATACTGCACCTGCCACGAAGAAAGACTCGCATGCTTAATCCTCGTCACATATGAAATGTCATTTACAATGCGCGGAGCAACAGGTGTCACCCTCCAACCTCACGAAATACTGCACCTGCCACGAAGAAAGACTCGCATGCTTAATCCTCGTCACATATGAAACGTCATTTACAATGCGCAGAGCAACAGATGTCACGATCCAACCTCACCAAACACTGCACCTGTCACGAAAAGTGACGCGCTACTCACTCTACTCTACTCTACTCTACTTTACTCTACTCTACTTTACTCTACTCTACTCTACTTTGCTCTACTCTACTTTACTCTACTCTACTCTACTCTACTTGACTCTACTTACTCTACTCTACTCTACTCTACTCTACTTGCTCTACTCTACTTACTCTACTCTACTTACTCTACTCTACTTTACTCTACTCTACTTTACTCTACTTTACTCTACTCTGCGATGTTGTTCGTATATCGGAAGTTTCTCAGCTAAACTTCCTTTGATTATTACACGTCAAGGCTACGGCTATTGCCTCAATCAGTAGAAGCAAGATCAACAAGGAAAATAAACATTTTCATGAAGTTTCTGCAGAGAAGACCAGGCTGCGCTTAGCACTGATTTTGGCTAATGCAGTCTAGGTGCCACAGACACCTGCGTTCCGTCTGGCCTCAGCTGACAAAACAAAAACGAGTGATCATCATGGGTCAAATGAACCACCCTGTGATATCCATGGACCAATTTTGGAGAACTGTCGGAGATTCCATGTGATGTATAGCCAGGAGCACAGCAGCACAGGAGCATCGGCCAGTTTATGAGAAATTTATGAGACTTGCAAATAACCCGCTTATTAGATCTTATTAGTTGAGGAGGAGCAGCACACTCCATGGCCATCAGGCTGCAAAGGGCACAACTTGAATCTATGTCAAGAAGTTGCATTTCATTACGGCTTGTGATCACTAGACAACTGTACGCTCAAGATCCAACAAGTTGGCAGCACAATCTGAAAAAAAACGAAGACAAATCTTGTAAGTCCAGGTTGGTTCATGGGATTCGCATTTTGGAACTGTCAAAACTACCAGACTAGGGTTTTGGTCACTGCTCAATTGTAAACACATCAGTCTGTCCATATTTCTCTTGTGTCTCTGTGCCTGTGTAAGTGGGAATGCATGTGAGTAAATATCTATGGAAGCTTTCAACGGACCCATGAGGCATGTCAGAATATGGTTTGGAAGGCAGGAGCTTAAACCGCCGAGTCAACTTAAAATGATCTTACTAGAAAGCCAGTGCACTCCTGCAAAATTGCCTACACATAAAGGACTAAGGTTGTATCCAAATTTTGGTGCATACTGTAAATGCTGAAATTTGCAACGCAGCAGTGCATTACAAAGTACCAGTATATTACCTGATTATATATAAGCACATAATATATGTATTTGTGTAAAATATGAATCATGATTATCATCAATATATCTCGATCTATATACTACAACGATATGTGAGATATATGTTTATAATCTAAATATACGTAAAGTTTACATTGACAATGTATATTACGCACAGGTTACACAATATGCACACTACAAATGATGTTTCCGCCCCCAGACTCAAGCGGCTCGACACGCCCTCTCTTGAGCTCCCCGGACTCACCGATGATGTACAAAATATCCCTTGTCATCCTTGAAGTCTCTATGCCTCCAATCTTTTGCTTAGGAAAAACGCAAGGAAACATCGTTCCACTGGAGGAACCCACTCAGTTCCAGCAAAACGGTTCGATTGCTTGAGATTAGCAAAATCCCACAACGTCCTTTCCCAACATGTCCCCTTCCCCAAAGTATCCACCTCTTTCCCTTGAACCTATTATGTCGTTAAATATGGACAATTGGGAAACCATCATACAACAATAATGTTAAAAATCAGGATATAACTCAATAGGCTATACATGGCTATACAGGTTCGTCCTTCCAAAAATCCTGAATTCAAAACTTGAACCCACGACCTGATCATAATCAGCAACATGCATCCAGGTACTAATGTGTGTGGTGCTGACACGTTATCCGACGGCAGGGGCATGACACGTCATCTGGTGAATACGAACTGATGTGATGTGATTGATATGACCTGAAGTCTACCACAATGAGATTGAAACTGAAATCATACCTTCATGGGGACTGGTGACACAATTCCTGCTGCTGTTGGTTGCAATCCATGTGCTCGTCTGTCACCAGTGCTTTTTCTCCTCCTATCTTGACATCTTGCTTGATGGACCACTCCATGTCAAAAGGAGTGTTGTATCCAACAATACAACTACCTCATGTATGTACTCTTATGAATATAGATGTTCTGAAGTATGAAGACGCAAGCGGCTGTGAATTACATACCCATCCAACGGCTTTCCCTCTCTGGCCTGTTGCATTAACGCCCGAGGAGGACATCAATGAGAGGGAAAACACGCGTTTGAAGACCGCACCTCAGAATTCGAAGCGTTGGATGTTGGCCAAATGATCTTCAACATTTGGCCAAGTCAAGTAAGTCCAATTCGGTCTTCGGCGGAGAACTGGATGATTGCATGATGTCACTATGAAGAGACAAAAGCTATGCGGTTTTCATTTATTTTCATACTCTTCACTTTCATTACCGGACAAATATCCACAATTATCCGCTACTAGTACTGTACTGTCATGATACAAGTCACAAAATGAACGAGTTTGGCTCTGCTAGCTCTTTGGATGGTGCGAACCGTCCTCCCCTCCAGTTTGCAGTTGTTCATTTGCTACAGATGGCTTCGTAAATCCGTGCGACGTGGTTTTCAATACCACAAGTTCTTGAAAACACGCCAGGAACAAACCAAACGATTCCTGACATGCAAGAAGCCTAGAGGAGCTTGCCTATAAACTCTACCTGGATGCACTAACCTACAAGTTGACAAGCTCTGACAAGCAAACAACAGGAACAGAACCTCGCGGCCACACATAGTTTACATGGCAGCAGCAGTAGGGATTGTGTTTGACAATTCAGACCTTTACACAGTGCATCAGGCCAGCTCGTTTTAAGACTCAGTCCCCCGGCTAGCTTCTGCGTTTGTCACGGCAAACTGCAGTTGCAGGGCCTGGGCGTCGTTCGCCACCTGCCAATCCAAAACGTCTGCAACCGGCAGATGTACTGATGATTTAACTCCCAAGAGCTTGGCAGCTCCGAATTCATGGGCAAAAAGGATGTTAGTTCAAGCGGATGCACAGAGGTCACTGCCTTCACAGTGAAACTCACCGTGGTGTCCAGTGTCTCCGCAGCACGGCGCACGGCAGCCAGGGACAGGCGCCGGCGAAGTCGCAGGCAAGCAGCGAGGTCCACAGACATCATCTGGGTGGAGCAGAGGAGCCACCGAAAATCATGGAGGCAACGTGGGGAAGAGAAACGGCTTATGATCTCTACCGCCCTACGGCTTGATGGATATGAAATACTCAAGGATCAAAGCAGGTTCTGAATTTCAATCTTCAACGTTCAGTCTTCTGAGTACTTAGTTACTTGCACTCCTCTGGGAAAACAAAATAAATATAATATATAACATATCTCCAGAAGTCTGCTCAAATTGTTCCGGACATGCAGCCTGTAGAACAATATTTACCTCTCCCATCGGGATTTCTCGCGAGGATCTGAAATACAACAGGTGTCAACAGATCCTTTCAAACTTTAAAACCCAGATTGATCGATTGAAAGTTGTGTTATAATTGTAAAATTTATACGTATATAATATCCGATACGCGCACAAAAACATGTCCTATTGTTATTTTTCAAAAACTCGATTTCTAAAATCAACTCAAAATCTAAAATAAGTGTTGATCAAGCCCATCCCAGGATCAACCACGAAATTGAAAACAGAGAACACCTATGAAAATACTATGAAAGAGACATAGCATAACATACATCCAATTCATTTCAATATGATGCCGTCAAAAACTGCACAGCTCTCTGTGCCAAACCCAGAAGAAAACCGTCTCTAATCAAGCAGCGTAAGACACTCTCCGCACAGTCCTTGTGCAAGGTTGCATCCCTCAGTCTTGACAACCTATAAAAATAGTAATATTAGATCAGTAACCAACCATAAACAGAACAGGCATTATCTGAAACTCCCATGCCATTGACACCGGACGCTCGCACCACTCGGACCCCAAACTGCATCGGCATTCAGTGGTACCTGTCCAGCTGAAGACAAAGCCATGACCTCGCTGTTTCGTTACTTGGCCAGGTATTGGGTTGCAATTTGCCTGCCACGTGGGGGTATGTGAACCACAGATCACCCAGATTATAGTCAGATTCAGACTGGTTCGATTTGAAGACTTTCCTCCAAATAGTTTACACAACAGAATCAGCAGACTATGTGACAACACAATGAAAGTGTCAACCAGCGCAAGCAAAGCAACATGGTGGCCAAAATCATGCAAGAAATAGACAAAAACCGGAAACCTGATCCAAAACATTTTATAGAAAAATCGCCGAGACAGTCATTGTGTCTCGGGTCCAGAAATTATGACAAATCCAGGAGATTGCAACATTGGGATGCATACCAGATTAAATCACATCAAATCTGTGGCATTCTGGGGTCCTGACCAGTGCCAGGCCAAGGTCACTGAGGAAACGGTCCTTGTACTGAGTGCACAAGCTGTCCTGCAGCGCGTCAAGTGCAATCCTGACATCTCGTGAAAACCATGTGACGGGCATGACTGGGCCATGATGACAACACCTACAGAAACTCTACGAGGCAACCATCTCAATGCAGGCCACCTTCTGCAAAGGTAAATATCAAGCAAGCATTGAACAAGATGGTCAGGTCCCATGTCATTCCCCAACGCTCCTTGGTGAGCGTGTCTGGAAGTATCAACCTAAGTTGCAGCAATCACTTCAAACGGAGACATGCCTCATGTGGTTGGACTGGGAAGCATGACATGTAGACCAGAGGCCCGCATATTTCCTGTAGTGACTTTGAGGGACACTGTGATGCTGTGACGACCAGACAACCAAATAGCAATTGCAGTTAGAATCAAGTCCGTCCTGCTTGGTGATATTTCTTATATCTTCTTATCAATTCCTACATTCGCTGGGTGTCCCTTGCGTCAGCTGGATGGAGCCCAAAAGTGCTACCTGGACGTTTCCGTCAAAACTTCATGATATTTTGGACCTTTGAGATTTGGGACTTCAACATATGCTAGAAATGCGAGAGGTCAACTTGGGCGTTGGGAGGTGAACAGGCTCTGTAGAGCTCCTTCCCAAGCTCATCTGTTCAGTTCCCTTCTCGGACCACAAAGTATCTAAATGGCACTGCCGTCCTTTCCGTGACTGAAACGGTACCACCATTCGCACCGTGTCGTAGACTGCCATGCCGTCCGGCGCACAAATCAGACCGGCACGTGCCTGAGGCTTCAGTTGGATGGCTGGCGCAAGATACAAAGGAACAAAGGAAGTGCAAAACTGCTTGGCAATATTTCAGGACAACTACTGCAAGTGCAACAGTAAATGCTTACCCACTCAAGAATCTCAAGATCAGTGGCTAGATTGCTAAACTCACCATTTATACATTGGATGTGTGTACATTGATGGTAAATCATACTTGAATCTAATATCACCCAAATGTCTCCGTCCTCAACAAGAACAGGAGCGTTAACAGAAAACAGGCCAAACACACCCACGACTGTTAGCGCCACTGTTGGACATGTCTCTCCCACAAGGCTTCCCCACACCAGTGTATGTCAGCTTCCACTCCACCTCTGGCTCGTTCTCTTGCTGAATCACTGGACCACACCTACCATGGGCATAGCATGCTCATCACCAACGAAACGCTTCGCCCTGTTCAAGGGTCAAAGGCACCATTCAGCTTATGAGAAGAGTTCAGTGATAAATGCAAAGACACCAGCTTTGCTTCGAAAATCCAGTCGGCCTATCCCCCAAAGACCATAAAATATCATGACCGTGCTTTGAAAAAGCCAAAACAACCGCACTTGAGCATGTATCCATCTTGAACATATGATAATTATCAATACCAAGCTGTTGGAAAATGTTGTGCATTGAAAGGTGTCATCCTGCACATCTTCAACATTCTTCAACGATGTTCAATGTGACCTGAGCTCCACTGGATTGTCCAAGCCAAATGCGGAGCCCGCCGGGAAGTAGCCAGGTCTCAGCGTAGGGATTCGTCAAAGATCTTACCGTTGAATGCCTGGTGATCAGCAAATTGACCCATCCTTGGATATATCAGTTCTATTCCGTTCCTTTTAGTCTGGTTGGCATATTAAGTCTTATATATTTAGTTTGTTCAATGCATGTGTTTGAAAAAGTGAACGGTTTTGCAATTAATTGCCGGATCTCGGACAGTAAAGGACATTCATTGATGTACAACCTACAGAAAAGGATACTGGCGTGCACTTGAAATCCTGAATCACTCCACACGTACTATGCTCAAGACCTGGCACGCAGTGTAGTTTGGGATTTCTGAATTAACTATCGAAATGCCGAAATGTACTGTGTACTAAATGTTGAGGCGCTCTTATTGGATAAATTGCTGCTTTAGCTTGAGTTGATCCAATTTGGCCCAGTCGTCGAAATCACCCTGCCTTTAGAGTTATTCACCGGGAACAATGGAGCTAGCAGATATGTCCTGCATTGACTTGGTCACTTTTTGTTCTACCCAAAACAAGCAGGTTTAACCACCCAGCTGGAGTTCCTGAGGGCCGCAACGTACAGCTCAGCATTGCCGTGGCCGTGATATCCTAAAATCTGAGGGGCACATGGAGAGGTCAGGATATGAATGAAAAATGAAACATGTACATCAATGTACATCAGAAAATCAGCGAACACTCTGCCGATGGAACGCTTGACGATTCAAATGGCAACCTAGAGTAAGTACAATCTGCCACTTTTATTCAGAAGGGCTCGAACCAAACGAAAACACTCGAATGAATGACATTGAATGATCACATTGAAGCAATCTGGTGCCACAGTGTGACTGTGGAGA
>DF239982.1:1269-46849 GCA_000507305.1 Breviolum minutum Mf 1.05b.01
TGTGAAACATCCTTTAGGTAGATACCTACCCATATGTAGCATGTGGCATGCAGTGTTTAATACATGTACAGTTGAAGAGTTCATGCATGGCCCCATGCACAAGAATGACACGCCGTGGATAGTGGCTCAATAGCAGTCGCATGACAGGAAGTGAAAAGTGTGCACTTAGTTTCTTGTGGTTTTGTCGTGTGGTTGTTTTGTTGTTTAGGTGGTGTTTTTAGTTTTAACAAGTCTTCAAATGAGAAAGGCGATAGGTCGTGGTACAAGTTGATCCAGAAACCTGGTTGTTTTGATCCTGCTACACGTGAGCATGTGGGGGGAATGGTCTTGGTCTTTTGAGCAATATCTTAGCAACATTGATCCATTGTTCACAGAGGATATCAAGGTGCTTAGGTCGAATCCTACAAATTTTGTAGATTCCAGTGTTCAGCATGATGACGAGAAGAAACGTGGTGCTCTTCTTTATTCTTTGCTGGCTTCTTTGACTAAACAGAGGCCGTTGATGGTTGTGAGATCAGTCCTCAACAACAATGGCTTGGAGGCATATCGCCAACTGCTTTTGAGCAACGAGCCGGTGAACAAGAATCGTGCATTGAGCCTCTTAAACGTTATCATGAACTGGCCACAGTTTAATGGCAAAGCTTCCTTTCTATCACAGATTTTGCGGCTGGAAAATGCTTTCTATGAATATGACAAGTTAGGTTCAAAGTTGGCCGAAGAACTTCGTACAGCTGTTTTGCTTCGTAGTGTGACGGGTCAACTCAAAGTTTGGCTTCAGCTGCAGATTGATGATTCGTTTGGATATGACAAAGTTCGAGAGCTCATTCTTTCATATGAGAGGAGTACTGCAAAGTGGACAGAACAAATGGTTTTGGGCACGTCAATGGCTTCAGACACCAGTGCCCCCATGGAGGTCGATCGCATTCAGAAGGGCAAAGGTTCCGGGAAGGAACAAAAAGGTTCTGGAAAGAAAGGTGATCCATACAAGGGTGGTCACGGATACTTCAAGGGCAAGTCGAAGGGCGATCCGAAGGGAAAAGGAAAATTTTCTGACAAAGGAAAAGGGAAAACCAAGAATTCAAAGTCGAATGGCAAAAGCTATGACGGCAAGGGTCATGGCGGTCAATGGTCAGATCGTTCCAAAGGAAAGGGTTATGGCCAATACAAAGGCCGTGGTGACAATGGCAAAGGTGGCAAGCCAACAATTCAGTGTTGGCATTGTGGTGGCAATCATAAAGCTGCAGACTGTTTCAAGAACAATCATGTGCGTCAAGTTTTTGATGAACAAGATACATCACAACAACAGCAGCAGCAACAACAGTCTTCTCCACCTCCGTCTCAGTCTTCCCAGTCACAGCGCGTTTCAAATTCAGCAGCGCCTTCAACAACATCAGCCACAACATATCGTGTTAACCGTGTATCTGCATATGATGATTCGCGTGATTTGGTTTTCGATTTGTGTGGCAGTGATGTGGACTTTTCAAATATGCGAATTTGTGCTGTGAAAACTGCAGATGTGTCGAGTCGTTGCGTTGAGAGATTTTCCATGATTTGTGAATCCGACAGTGATGAGTCCATGGCTCATGATGTTTCTTCACCCCTGGAGGACATATATTGCTTGTATTCTGATGATACAGATTGGACTACAATTTGCAACAGTGATGGTATTTCAAGTGCTTTGCTTGATGGCTATGATATGACTCCAGCTTCGTATGTATGCCTTCGAGATGATAGGACGTGGAGACCTAAGTCAAATCTTTCGCATTTTCATTCTCCATTTGCAAGCTGTTTTGATGATTCAGTTATTCCTCAAGTGGCATGTCAACCTCTTCGTGTTTGCACCATGTCCTTGGAGGATCAGGACGTTGAGATCTTGATTGATTCAGGTTCTGATGCAACAGTCGTCCCCTTAGAGTTTGCAGGATGTGGCAGATCCCTTAATGGAAGTAGTAGCCTTATTGACTGTCAAGGAAACCGTTTGCAGACCTCAGAACTTCGTGAGTTTGCCTTTGTCATGCGTACTTCTTGTGGCAAGACAGTTAGATTTCGAGAAGTTGGTCATGTCTCATCCTCAGTTTCGTGCCCAATCATTTCTTATGGCAAGCTGTTCAAACGTGGTTGGAGAATTGGTGGCACGAATGATCTACCAACTCTGGAACATAGTGCTTCCAATGTTGCAATCAACATGGCATTCAAGAATGAATCCTTTGTTCTGCAGAGCTGCATCAGACGTTTGCAACAGGTCAATGCTATCCGTGTTCAGGTGCCTGCGAGGTGGCAAAATCTTGCAAAAGGCTGGTATTTCACGTCTTCAGATTTTCCTATGTGTCGTAGTGCTGGTGAATGTTTCATTGATCCCACAGAGCACTTTAGCATTGAAGATTATCCATTTCGTACAACAGTTGCATTGAGACAAGATGGTTGGGAGATTGTTGAATCTTGCAAACGTTTGGTTCACATAGAAGACAAAAGAGGACATCTTGGGGCTCAGGGTGCTTTGACAATATTGTCCAAAGAATGGTTTGATCCAGAAGATTATGGAATAACTCGTATTGCTTCTCAGCCTTCGAGTTCTGCAGTTGCTCCTGGAGGGAGGCAACGACCTATGGCTTCAGCGCCGTCCAGACCTCAAGAACCTCGTGCAATAGATCTTTTGACTCCATCTAGATCTGAAGCAGTCCAGTCGAGTGCAGTTCCAGAAGTTGAAATGACAAGCAATGACAATGTGCCAGTTGAATCCCAATCTCAACAGCAAGTGGCGCCTGATTCATCACAACAAAGGGAAGTTGCAGATGGCAGCAATGTTGGTGAAGTGGGCCTTCCACCTCAAGGTGCAGTGGTCCTTCCACCGTCGGGTGCTCAAGAAGTTGCATTGGTGCCTGACAGGTCAGGTGTTACCGTGAACGAGGTGCACTTGACTCCAAGTTCACCTATCAGAAGTTTGCGGGCTGCTTGTTCATACCTTGGCATTTCAACATCAGGTGGCAAGGTGAAGTTGTTTGAACGAATTCTTTCATTTTATGATGAGCAGCAGTTATCCGTGGCACAGGAAGTGAAGGCTAGTCTTGGTCCCTCGTTGGTTCCACGTGAGCAAAGGTTGATAAATCCACCTACACCTGCAGAGAGGCGAGACCACGAGCTGACGCATCAACCTTACCAGGAGTGGTGTCCTGCATGCATAGCTGCACGTGCAAGACCTGATGCTCACAGAACAGATGTGCATAAAGTGGTTGACCTTTCCTACACAGGGAAAGATTTTGATCAGACTGGTAAACCACGTTTGGTTGAACCACGGTTGGTCGATGTTGAAGAAGGCTGGAAAGAGAAGCTGATCGTTCTCAATGCTCATGATTCCCATACAGGTGCAGTCCTGGCTGTTCCTTTGTCAAGGAAGGGTGATACGAAGTATATGGCTCGTGAACTCAGCCGATTTGCCATGAGCTTGGGAATTGGGGAACTTCAGCTTCAGTGTGACAATGAACCGACGATGTTACAGGTGCTTGCATTGACACAGCGTGCATTGATGGGCTTAGGCTTGAAAGTCACAACTCGTACAAGTAAACCTCAAGATCATGGTTCGAATGCATTGGTTGAACAGACTGTTCACAGGGTCAGACAAATGGCAATGACTCTCATCTATCAATTGGAGACTGATTTGGGCTATGTGCTGCCTATCTTGCACCCGTTGTGCAGTTGGGCTTTTAGACACTCTGCCTGGATTTTGAACTGTTTTGTTCCTCGAGGCGGTCAAACTCCCCATTTTCTCATCCATGGTGAGGAGTTCAAAGGCAAATGCTGCAAATTTGGTGAGATGGTCATGGCCTATGTTGCCAATGATTTCAAGCAGAAGGGTACGGCAAAGTGGGTACCCATGATCTTTGTTGGCATTTGAGACAATAAGCAGTACATCGTTTTACATGGCAAGACAATGCGTGTGACCAGGTCCATCAAGAGGATTTTTCCTGATGCATCACAACACTTGGCGGCTTATCAACAAGTTTTGGTTTGCAGCTGGATGTGTGAAGGTGTTGTGGGCACGAAGCTTAAGCCTAGCACGGCTAAGCATCTGGTAGCAGACACAGGTCAGGACTTAGACTTGGGAGATGAAGCTGCACTTGATCCCGAGGATATGCTTGGGATCGATACGCCTGATGACACCCCTTTGACTTCGTTGGCTCCTACTTTTCAGGTGTCGTTTCAGAGTGCAGGTGGCATTGTTCCGGGTGGTGCTGTTACGATACAGTCACAACCTCCAGAGAACACTGCAACTGGAGAAGCTCCAGAGAACACTGCAACTGGAGGAACAGATGCCACGATGGCAACACCTCCGGAAACAACACAAGATGGATTTGAAGAGCCTTCAGCAAAACGACAAAAGATGACAATCAGTGCAATTGAGCGTTTTCAGTTTCCTCATGTCGACGACACGGAGGCGACTATGGGTGTTGATTTCGATTTTGAAATCTTCTCTGAATGGCCTATGGATGAGGCAGAAGATACTCATGATACAGAGTATCGAAAAGGTGGGGATGACGAAGAGCAACTCTGGTTCCCTCTTACAGCTGAGGAACCATCCCTGGACGAATCAACACTGGCTAACTTGGATGCCATTGCAGATCGAATCGAAGTGTCGAGACTCCAAGATATGGATGTCTTGTTGAGAGAGCAAGACCTTGCTGACAACGTGGAACTTGGTGGTGATCTCACGGCACGTTTTGTTAGAACATGGAGGAAGAAAAGCAAAGATGGCGAAGAACAGTCGTATGGACGATCTCGTTTGGTTGCACGTGAGTTCAACAAACTTTGTGTCAGAGATGACCTTTACTCTCCTGCATCCAATCACATAGTGGAACGTTTGGTACCTGCATTGTGTATGTCGAATGCATTTTCCAACAAGCATGTCCTTGGTGCCCTCGACATCTCCGATGCCTACTTGCAGGTCCCTCAGGAAGTGCCGAGGCGTATTTCAATTCTTGATGGTGGCAGCCATTCAGGTTTGGTGATCAACAAGTGTTTGCCGGGGCAGAGAGATGGTAGTCGAAGATGGTTTGATCACTTTTCTGCTTTTCTTATTTCGAAGCTTGGTTTGTCCCCTTGTTTGGAACAGCCTGCAGTATTTAAGATTCCTGAAGCAGATGGTGGTGGTGCATTGTTGATGCATGTTGATGACGTTCTCTTTGCTTTGGATGAGAAGTATCTTTTGCAGAAGTTCATGCCTGCCATCCGAGAAACTTTCAAGGCATCTATGGCGTATGCACCAAGGACTGGAGGGTCGTTTTCATTTTTGAAAAGATTGCATGTGCTTGAAGCTGGATATTCACAGTTGCATATAAATGCAGAGAATAAACACATCAAGCAGGCGTATGATTTGTATTCACAACACAGCAAACCAGCGCGTGTGCATGCTACCCCAGCAGCGTCCCATGTCTTTTCGTCCAAAGACACGTCAGAGCCTCTGGAGTCTTCTCTCATTCCTATCTTTCGTTCTATCCTTGGAGCAATGCTTTATATTAGTCATGAGAGGTGTGATGTGCAGTTCACAACAAAATGTTTGGCCTCATACTTGAAGGCACCAACCAAGAATTCCTGGCAGTATCGTGGGCGTTTGTTGGGATATTTGAAAGGTACAGCAGAGTATGGTGTTTGCATGGTCAGCACCAATCCAGGTGTTAGTCTTTTTGAAAAGCTCAATGGTGTTTGTGAAAATGATGACAACAAGTGTTTGGTTGAAACATTTACAGATGCAGACTGGCAGGGTGGTGGCAATGCAAAATCGACCAGCTCAGGTTGCCATTTTGTCAATGGATTGCTAGTCCATACCAGCAGTCGTACACAACACGTAATCAGCTTGAGTTCCACAGAATCTGAGTTCTACGCCACAACCTCAGGGGCTATTGACACCATTGACCTCAAGCATATCATCGAGTTTTTGGTAGACAAACCTCCCATTGCAAACGTTTTGACTGATAACAGTGCAAGTCGTCAAGTTGCATGTAAACTTGGAACTTCACGGTTGAGACACATCAATGGCCGTTTGCTTTGGATTCAATCAAAGGTTCGTGACAACATCCTGAGAATGGTTCAGGTAGGCACTCTTTGGAACCCCGCTGATATCGGCACCAAGAACTTGGCTCGGGACCGACATGTTATGCTTCTTTTCATGTTGGGAATGGTAGATAATGGTAATCCAGTTGGTGAAGCAATCTATTTGGCACAAGAACAAAATCATTTCAACAAAAGATCCATTCGTGCAATCAAAGGCATGTTTTGTCATGGTGAATCTCACGCATTTCCCAGCCGTACGTCCCAGCAGAACATGTATGCCAAGCAGATCTTGAGGATTGCTGTGGCCCAAACAGCTATAGCCTTGAGTCAGGCTATGGATGACGAGCCCAATGTTGAACAGCTGGAACATGTCGTTGGCAAAGGTTTGTCGACTTTTGCATCTGGGTATTTTACAGTATTCTTATTGTGCTTTACAGTATCAGTATTTGCAACAATATTGATTGGTATTTGCTCAGTATGCTTCATGATGCCAGAGCCGGAGCCCGAGAGCTCTTATGATGGAAGTGAAAGTGAAGGTGAAGCGTCTCGAAGAAGGCGTTATATGTTTCTGCCTTTGGAGGAGGCAAGCGATCCAGAGCTGTGGCAAGAGCTGAGGCACCATGATTTTAGCAGCGATGAAGAGATTGAAGAGCTAGACACTGTACAACATACACCTCAAGTTGGGCCTGATGATCGTATTCCTCTACGACCCAATATGGTGAGATGCTATGCTTTGTTGTCTGCAAGCTTCACTAGATTGAAGCAATTGATGATGCGTGATCCCCGTCAAAGAGGTCGGTGCTTTGCAGTTTTGTATCAGCTGCAACAGGTGTTTCATGCTTTTGAGGAGAACCGTCCCAATGCAAGCAATTACAGTTTGCTTCATCAGATGATGGCTTCCATTTGTCAGATGGAAGAAGTGGCCAAAATTCAAGTGGCCAGCAGTTTTGAGATTGACGATGTGGAGGCCGTGGTCAATGATTTGGACAGTGAGTTGGCTATGCAAGCAGAGGTTCCAACAGACAGCGAGATGGACAGTTCTTTGCTGTATCAAGGCGACATGCCTGAACCTTCTGAACCAATGAGTCCAGAGAGCATTGCAGGTTGGATGGTGAGACGTCTATCCAGACGTATTTACTCTGCAGTTGTTTCTGGATCAAAGGCTTTGAGGCGATATTTTGTGATGAGAGAAATCATGCGTGGAACAGTGCTTGTGTGTCAACGTTCTGAACTTGACAGGCGACGTGCCATGTCAATGCTGCATGACATTCGAGATTTGTCAGACCATTCATCGAGCAATGATTCACAAAGAGACCCTATGGAAGACTTCACCAGTGACCTACCTGGTGATGATGGTATGGATCTCTCCGAGACATTTCAGGGAGACATCTATGACTGCTATGAACGTATCTATGGGCCTGTGGATGATGTCAAAGGTGTCCCATTGAAGCCTTCAACGATTCCTGCCTATGTCATTATCAATGGACAGATTGTCTACACCATCGAATTTGAAGAGCTTCCGGATGAGGCTGTGCAATATGACGTGGATGGTGATTGGACTTACTATACCTTCCTTGGCCACAGATATCGTGTCAGGAGGTATTTGACAATGGCAGAGCCCAATGATATTGCCTCTTCAAGCAATACAATGCCCTGAGAACAGACTTCAGTGCGAGAAAGGATCTCAGGTTTCCAATGGATGGCTTGTGAAAAATGAGGCAAGGGCAGATGAGAGTTAACATGATCTCTCATTGCCATTTTCACGTTTGCATGGTTGCATAGAGTAAACCTGATCTCTATGAACCGTTTCACACTTTTGTTTCAGATAGCTCAGTACTTGGGTCCGAGTGTGACAGCTGGTATGAGCTATGGCCGACTTGGTGCTTGGATCCAGGAGTGATAGCTGGCACAAGTCAAAAGAAGTGGCCTGAGCGTTAGTGACTTTGATGAAGTCACCACTTTATAAAATGGATTTCTACTTCATGTTTGGTTGCTTGTCGTTTTGCTTCCAATAGGAGAAATCCAAGTTGAATTGCAACCCAAAGGGATTGGCAATCCAAGGTGGGGTAATTGAGATTTCCCATGAGACTCATATCCCATATACATGTTGGTATAGTTGCCATATAGATGTATGTATACTTGTATAGATCCACATACTCAGATGGCATGTTTCAGTTTCAGTTGCAAGTCATGAATAGCATGACCACTGCGCAAGGATGACACGCCGAGGCTTTTAATAGCTCGAGAAAAAGAATTGGTTTTGTAGTTTGCCATTCTTGCCCATTCGTGCAAGTAAAGGTTCTAGCCAGTTTGACTTACAACTTAGGACCAGTCCAAAAAAAGTAAGTTAAAAGTGATTCAAATGATTGGCAACAATGAAAAAAAAAGTAGTGGAAAAAACTTGTTTGCTGACAGGTGTCAAAATCATCTGATTTTGTATGGAAGGCATGTTTCACCATTTTTACCTTCAGTTGCATACTCGAAACACCTTTGCCGTTTGTAGTTTGTTTGTTTTGCTTTGTTTTGTTTTGTTTTATTTTGTTTTGTTTTGTTTTGTTTGGTTTTGTTCGGTTTTGTTCGGTTTTGTTTTGTTTTGTTTCGTTTTGTTTGTTTTTTGTTGCATTTTTGCATTTTCGTTTTGGTTATTTGTTTGCTGTTTCTAATGTGTCTTCATCAATGGTATTGGCAATAGGTAAGTCTATCATTGCGCTACGACTTTGAGTTTCACGGCTGTAATGTCGCAGATTCAAAAAAAAAAGGTTAACGTGATTTTTTCAAAGACTCACTGTAAAAGGTGCATTCTAGGTCTCCATGTATAGTTTGGAATGTTGTGCAATATTGTCTGCGCAACCTACAATCCATTGCCAAATTTGCAGCGTTTATTGAGTTGTTATTAATTGAAGCATGACATACAGGTGAGAGCCGACAATTTGGAAATGGAAAAAATGGGAAACAATCCACGAGTTTGGCCTGTTATGCAATTCCACGATTGCCAATGTAACTGCTCGCATGGAATTTGGAAAAAAACATGTTTACCCGCCAATGGCTTGGCATTTGACATTATGGAATTTGTTGCCAAAGAGTTTGTGATTTAGCACACTTTCGCATAATTAGCATGCAATAGAAATTCTAGATTTGAGTACCTAACCATCATCCACAATATGAATTCAGGAAAATGAATTTTTGCAAATAGAACTTTTTTCCCATGGCATATGCCCAAGATTTGTGAAAATTAATGTTCATTTTGATAACATCAATAAAGTTTAGATTCCTTTTGCAAAATTTGGAAATTTGGACTTGTGAACCAGTAAGCCATCCCCAATTGTCAGCATTAATAGAGACAATGACTCGATTAAGATGTCGTATCATATGGGCATAGTGGTGAAATGCAAGGGCAATCATACCGCACAACTGATAAAGAGTGACCTTTTGGTACCTTCGTTGTTGAGAAAACATGATATCCCAAATGTTTCCAAATTGGGGTGATTTTGTTAAGTTGGCCAATGACAGAAACCAAAAAGTGATGTTCCGGTGCCAAGATTCAATATCATTTTCATCAATGGTCGCCTTGGGATGCAATTGAAGGCCTTCACTAGGTCTAAAACGAATCTTCCTTTCTTGAGTTTTCTCAAACATTTTTTTCCAAACAAGGTTGATGAGCAATCATTAAACTCTTTGACCCACGGCCCGAATCCGCCAGAAATTTGATCTTGTAGAAAGTGTGACCACCACAAAAGAATCTGATCTGCAACAATTTTTGAAATGAGACCATATATTGGACCCAAAATCGTTATAGGTCTACAATGTCCCATATGTTTGACTTTTTCAATTTTGGCCAGCAATACTGTCCGAGCCTGCATATGATGTGCCATCATTCCTGTATTCCAACGTGATTGAGACATGCTACACAGATGTTTCACTGCTTGGAATGGCCGAAGTTGCAAATCATCAGCAAACCATACCCGGCCGTGATCATCAAGGCTCATGTCCAATGTGCGGATCGGATCAACTTTCTGTATGATCTGTTTAATGTTTTCCCATGAATCATTGGACTCCAATTCACGGACTGTGAATCTCCAAAATGGGGATCAGTATTGATCAAAAGCCTGTGAAACTTTATTCGGTTGCATTGCAAACTTCGTGTGTCTCGAATGATCTGCCTTTCTGAAGCTGCAAAAGTTGACGCACGGATGCACCAAATAAAAGGTCACGATCTGCCGAGAAGCATACACAAGGTTCCTCAAGATGGAACACGATACATCCCTTTAGCCTTTTGTGATCTTCTTAATGTTGCCGTTGATCTAATCTCTGTCTCTACACTCATCACCTGTCGCAGACTTTTAGGTTTGATCACTTTGTATGTATTTCGCATATAGTTATCAGTCCTATCAAAGGTCCACGGCAAGCGAAGTGAAGCCCTTTTTGGCGAACAATGGATTCCTGTTGGCAAGTGTGTTCACAATCATGCCTGGTAAGTTGCACGGCACTGTGCAGCCATTCACACGTTGGCAGTGTTAAAGGTACACATTCAATTGCTTCAAACGTAATGATCCATGTCAACTAAGACTTTCCATATCCCGCAGCACTTTGGATGGAGAGCCACTTTGATTTTCATTGCTGGAATTGATGATAGTTCGGTGCATGACTATATTGGTTGGAAAAAATCACAGATGATAGCAAAGATTTGATCGGTTCCGAACTTGCCTGACCTTATGTTTATGATCTCACATTTTTCATGTTATGACAAATCAGGATTGTAAGATCCATCATTTGCAAAACATCATTTGGGTATCCATGCATCGGGAGGTCACTTTCGGCTGGATAGAACTTCTCCGAGACCCGAACGCCTTACCCGTTCCCAAATGCTTTCTAGTTCCCAAATGGCGAAAAACCAATTGAAGCATCCGCATTAATGTGCAATATGGCGTGTCCATTCGCTCCAATTGAGGAAATTTTTGATTGAAATTCCTGATCCTTGATCTTTTGGTTCATTGTTCCGAATGGCAAGTGTCAACACGGGCTCAAACGCGTTTTTGATTTGCGCAGACTTGCATATAAATATAATCTCGAAGGCTCTTTTCAAGAAACACCAACAAAAAAACAGGAGATGATGTTTCCATCGTTCATTGGCAATGTTCCTTTTTTTGGTGCTTCAGCAAATACATGTAACTTCAGCAAAAAGGACTTCATTCGACTTGGATTCTGCCAAACGCTCTAAAGACATGCCAATTTGAGAGACATTTGGCCAAGCCAATGCCATGGGAGAGCAAGTGACGTCGTGGGGGAGCCTTGGAAGATGGAAGTGGATGGCCCGGCTTCAAATTTTTTTGGGGGAGAGCGATGATGGGTTGGTTTCTTTATCATTGTTTATTTGCATGATTGATTGATTGATTGATTGATGGATTGATTGATTGATTGATTGATTGATTGATGGATTGATTGATTGATTGATGGATGGATGGATGGATTGATTGATTGATTGATTGATTGATTGATTGATGGATCGATTGGTTAGTTGGTTGGTTGGACCACCAAACCATGAAGGACTTCGCCTCAAATGAGGTCCTCCTGGCTTTGGCGCTTCAGAGATGTGTACGACATGCTGTGGAAGATGGTCATCAGACCACCCAGGGATTTGTAAGGAATGCTCAGGGGTTGGCTGTGGGACCTCGTGGTTTGAGACTTTCCCTCTGGGGTGATGCAACAATCCTTGGGGGTGTGCTTCAGAATCCGAGGTATACGGAGGATGAGCTTGGGCCAGACAAATTCCGTCTAGGTTTCTTGGCGACCAAAATGTGATTTTGGGTGATTTTTTTTCAGAGAAAAATGGGCAGAACCCCATCTGGAAGAGGGGGACCCATTTTGGGGGAATCAAACAATACAAATCTATGGTAATTTTCAAGGATTTCTCTTATAGCAGTGCATTGTTTGGGTTGGTAATATAATGACCCCTGTAGATTTTTCCCCAACGAAAACCAACCATCCAATGATATATATCCGCAAGGTAAAAAAGTCTTCATCCGCAGAGACTTGGAGCTCACAAGCAGTCGAGGTGCTGCT
Source organism: Breviolum minutum Mf 1.05b.01 (assembly GCA_000507305.1). Classification (NCBI taxonomy): domain Eukaryota; class Dinophyceae; order Suessiales; family Symbiodiniaceae; genus Breviolum; species Breviolum minutum. The sequence goes on from DF239982.1 coordinate 13,375, forward strand.
GCGGTTGTTGTCGTCATTGTTGTCCCTGCTATTCTGATTCTTGATTTCTTGTGAGTTTCAAGTTTTAACTGGGTGGTGGCAACTCAAAGGTTTTTTTTACAGATTTTTAACCCTAGTTGACATGATGCAATTTGACGAGCATATTTTTCAAATGGGTGAAAACCACCAACTGTTTTTTTTTCGCGATAAATCTCCAGTCAAAAAGGCCTTTGACAGCCGTGTGGGCGAAGGAAAGAGATGCTGTCATGCCTTTTTGGATTTCTTTTTTGCGGTCAAGAAAATGCACACACTAGGACCCTAAGACTGTTTACAGAGGTGAAAATGTTAAAACCGTGAATGTATCTTGTAACTGCATAAAAGATTCGCTTTTAAGGCTATATATAAATATGCATACATATATCCCCAGCAACTTTAACTTGCAGGACAGCTGAAATGCAGCCATTTCTTGCCTGCGAAAGGGAGCACAGAGGCTGGTTTTTTTTCCATGAATTTAGTTGTATAATTTCTAATCATGAAAATCGACTGATTATCGGAGAAATTCTGAAGAGCACCTCTCCCCTTTTTTTTGGAATTAAATCTTGGTGGTTTGGCGTGAGCAAGCAGACCCTATTCAGGCAAGACCCTGTGTGGTGTACTTGCACGGAAACTGCTCTTCTAGACTGGAGGCCACAATTTGCTGATAAAATGCAACAAAAAATGATGGTATCGGAAAAGTGACAAGATTTTGCCAACCTGTTTTGTCAGGGGGGTGATAGATTTTTAAGAGCAGTTGAAAGGATTTAATGATTGCAAAAATCCCGTCCAAGTGACTGGGACTATTCCATTTTCAGTCGGAGTTTTGTAACTGCGGTTTGTTTGCATGACGTGCAAAAAAACGATACCTGGGAAAGTGTTTCGAATGTGAGTAGCGACAAGAGGGTAGAGTTTGCTTGACGTTTTTGTTGGGATATGTTGCTACCCTTGGTTAGGGTGGATCTGTGTAGCCCAACGTGGGATATCGTGGGTAAATAGCGAAAATCCCTATTCAATAAGCAGTACAATGTGGATGGGAGAAGTTTTTGGTCTCAGTGATGTGCTGGGTCCTGGATAGTTTCATCATAACCATTGTGGCAACTCCCAGTGGAAGTGATGGTTGCTGACGAAAACTATGGCAACAAAAAGCACCGGTCGGATGTGTTTTTACTTCTCCCAAAAAGTCCTTTTGGTTGGCCTCAAAAAAAACTCTCATCATCAATATATAATTACCAAAAATGCAGTCTCATTAGTTTCACATACAGTACTTTTTTTTAGAAATTACTCCATTGCCCCCCACCCAAACGTGTTTCCAAGAAGCCCCCCCCCCAAAAAAAAACACATAACCCGCCGGATGTCCAGCACGTGCCATCCCTCGGGATTCGGGTGGCCATTAAACGTTTGTGAAACTCGAGGCCTTTGATGCTCTACCAGTACTCCTTCCACAAGATGTCTCTGTCTTCTCTATGGATCTTTCTGGATCTGGGAGGCGGCTTGTTTTTTTGGGGGGGTTGACAATTTTCTGGAGAAAAACTAATAGAGAATGTAGGAAGAGACACACGTTGTGCAACCCTTTTTTTGGTTTTAGTTGTGCTTTTTGGTGGAGGTGTTCCTACTTTCATCCTTTTGCGTGGTGATGTTGTATGATTGTGTCAGTTGAAATTCATAACCCAAGTTGGCTTTTTGCAAGCAGATTCCTGCGTGCAGGTCTGATGGAGAATACATTTCTTTGGGCTACCACGAGGAGTGAAAGATTATGTGGTCATGCGTATCATCATGGGAACCTAAGGGTACCCCCAATGATCTCTTAATAATCCCTTGCTATTTCTTGGGAGGGTTGGGCAACCCTTAGATTGGAAAAATGCTTTGAGGGGTTTAATCAAAAAAGATATCTAGAAACTGTTGGTAGTTTGGCCATCAATGTTCAACGTGTAACGCCATCCATTTTTAGACCAACTAAAGTTGGGCTTTTGCGACAACTTTTGGAGTGCCAAAAAACCTGAAAGAAAGACGTCTCATTTTTGGTGCGTGGGGTCCGAAATTCTTCTTGGTACCAAGGGATACTCAAGGATGTCAGGCTAGCCACGAAAAAAAGTTCTCAAATAAAGAGCCCCCCCTTTTTTTTTCTTTGGTCAAAGTTGCTATTGTTTAGAGCAGCAACAGATGGATTATGAGTCATGAGTGATTTTTTTGTTATTCCGAAACTTTGACAAGGGAAGCATTTGTTTCTAAAATCTTCTAAAAGGTGGTGGAACAAATTCAAGGCATTCCTCTGCAAATGCATGTCACAGGAGCAGGATCTTCGGACATGTTTGGAGTTTCTGCGTCAGCTGCCACCGGTCTGAATACAACTTGAAATGGTGGAACAACAACAACAACAACAACAACAACAACAACAACAACAACAACAACAACAACAAAGCTTGAGGTTCCTATCATTTCCATTCCGAGTTCGGGTAGGATTTTAAAAAGCAGTTGTTCCGTCTTGACCCCATTTGGGTGTGAAATGTCCAAAATACGGTTGTAGGTTCAGAAATCCCAAGGCCAACCACCTAGAATGTATAAATCCCTATGAATAAATGGGATAAACTACCAACCTCAACAGGTGAGTTTACCGGATTTCTGAACGTATGTCGACCTTTAGATGCCCATCTGAGGCCCACCGTTTCTTCCATTGGCTTATGGGGTAGGCGCGATGGAAAGGGTCATTCAGGGTGGCCAAAGTGGACTGGGTGTCAACAAATAAGAGCCGAAAATCAGAATCTCCGAAAATTTGAAGGTCAGATTTTTTGGATTGACAAGTCCGTGAGGTCTATGGGAGCATCCACTTCTATTCTTCGAGCAGCTCAGGACAATTTTGAAGTGGAGTAGGGCTTGATCATCAGATTGGTCTTGTTTTGCCTAGCAATCAGGATCTTTTTTTTTGGGATATCTCCAAGAAAAGACCCAACTTCCGTGCATTCTTTGTCTAAGTATCGGCTATTAACTTCGAAACTTGGTTCATGTACCTGTCTGCGTCCTTTTCAAGCACCGAATTTTTCGGAGGTTCCCCACGGTTGGGACTCCAAAGCGGTGACATTTTTTTGTTCATAGCGATTTTTTTCTTTTGGGGGTGGGGGGTGGGTGGGACTTTTTTTTCCCAAGTTATTTTTCGGTTTGCTCAACATTTGGAAGTTTATTCATTCTGTGTTGTTTTTTAGTTTTTTGGGACAATTTCATACTTACATGACTGCAAGGTTAAAGAAACCAAGTAAGCTAGCATAGAAAATCTTTCGACTTGCAGCACTTGAAGTGACACATGTTGGTAGACTTGATGGAATGCGCCGATGCCCTGTGTTTGGACATTCTGGTAGGATTCGAAGATCGCCGCATGCGTCTTGGATTCAGCGTTCAAGGACATGTGCTTGGTTGAATGGGTGATTTTGGTGGGGATTGATGGATTTTGGAGGCACCAAAATCGGCCTTTCAACCATATTGAATGATGGATACTACCATGGACCATGATCCATTAAAGTATCAACTAAAGAGTGGTATTTTGGCATTCTTTGATACTTCTCCTTCATTCCTGCTAAGGCCTAATGAGTCAAGCAATGGTTACTTTGTAGATTGGGGAACAGGCGAACTGTTCAACTTCCAGAGAAGAAACAATCAGGAGAGTCTTCCTTTTCGGATGGTGTCAATCCTGGAACTCAAATTCCCAAGTGATTCTCAGTATTTTCAAGGCTTCAACCCCTAAAACCGTTTCGAAAAAATCCACCCAACCAACCATATGTTGAAGAAATTCATACACAAAACATTTCATCAACGATTTCACAGCAAACGCAGAAAAAACTCATGTCATTTTGGGAAAATTTCCCAAAAGTCTTTAAGTTGGATCAACCAACAAGAATCCCGTTGGCTAAATGAGAAAACACAGGACCTCAAGACCGTGGCAGATGAGTTGGTTGGGAAGGGCAGGCGGAAACCGGGAAATGCGGTGGGAAATCGTGGGAATTGAGCGCGAGCCAGGGAAGTTGTTGGTGATGATGATGAGGATGATGACGTGACGTCATGCGGGAATCCAAAAGTTTGTTTTGTTTGAACTGATGGACTGCAACTAGAACTCGATTTTTTTAAACTATAATGTATAGTGATGATTTGATTTGGAATCCTTCTTATATTTTCAGGCCCAGGAATATAACCAAGACGTCCTTTGCTCGCCATGCAGCTTTCTGTTTCAAAGATACATGTTTTTTTGTGAAAGGCAGATCGCAAATACATTTCTTTTTTATTCTCTTTTTGTGAAGCATGCTGCCATCGAGTCAGTGTTTTCCCGTCATGTTTTGATGAAAAAACAATGTTTTTATGGCACACCCCGTGTGAACATCCAATTTGGTCGTTTGCGCCCAGATTTCCGTGGCCAACATTTCTCACTGGATGGGCCGTGGCCTTAAAATGGACCGTGCCAAGCTGGCAAACTCCCCAATTCTTTTGAATTCTTGTTCCTCAAGTCGCGAAAATACTCGTCGTTTGCCATAATCATGGAAAGTGGATAAAATGCCACCTGTATTTGAAAGATAACTACTCTTTCGAGTTGCACACATTTTTCAATGAACCATGATTATGGGAGCTACCGAGAGTTCCACTTGACTCAACTTTTAGGCAATTGTGATTGGATTCAGCCCTGACGGACTGTAACGATAGGTAACCCCTTCCGGACTCTAACGATAGAAATTGCGTGGACCTTTGTGGAAAACAACTGTGAATCTCTACATGAAGAATCAAGTTCTAACAGTGTTTGAATGCTTCAGCATGCTTGTCAAAATTGAAATTCTTGTAGAAAAAGGGGATGTCAGATGTCCCGTTGTTACTTGTACCTAGGAATGTAACAAAACTTTTTTTCACTCACCTTGCATCCATCCAAACCAGCCTGTTGAACCAAGGCCTTGGACATGGTCCGAAACGAGGTGCTGAACAGGGCCAACTTTGACATTTTAGAGGCAGCAACAAAAACTCTGTTTTTTTTGTTCGATTATTTTTTTTGGGGGCAGGTTTTTGGGAATGATTTTTTTCCACCCCAAAATGAGAAAACGAAGGGAATAACCAGGAGGAAGAGTATAAAGAAACATGTCGTAAATATTGGGATAAAAAACTACGAACCTCAACTGGCCAGATTTCTGAACCATCAACAGGGCTGTCAACGTCATTTGAAATTGCAACGTTTGCGTTGCTTGGTGCCAGTTATCGCCCATTTCCCGAGCGCCCGACGCAGCTTGCTGGGAAGCCCATGGTGGTCCTACAAACTGGGACCTCTTGGGGGAAGTTGGGAAAGTTTTCCAGGTTTTGCAACCCAAAAAATTAACAAAGGAGCAAGTCTTTCTTCAATTTCTTTTTGTTTTTTGTTTTTGTTTTTTTCTGTTCCGAACCGTTCAGATGTTATAACTAATTTTACACATAATATTATATTATATGTAATCTTCATTCAGTCAATGGAACATTTTCACCCATGGTGATACTGTTGATGGAAGACATCTTGTACCACCTGGCATATATAAACATCCTTGTAAATAAAGGGAAAAACTACCAACCTTTACTGGTGATCGCCGGATTTCTGAACCATCAGCAGTATCAGCAAAGGCCGTCCACTTAACCTATCCGCACTCGGTTAAAACCGCGACACCCATGGATCTTCCATGAAACCCCTGAGGTCCAGGTTTTTTTGGCGTTGCATCTGATGACACCTTCGTTTTGCCACACCATACGCAGGAGTTGAATGAAAACACCACAATTTTGTGGGGCTTTCGTCATTTATATATATATATATATATATATATTATTTTTTTGGGGGAAGGGGGGAGGGAGTTGGAAAGTTCGGAAAGTGTCAAAGAACTCCAGCTCGACTTGTTTGAAGGGGTGTTTATAAGGGATTAAATGTATATACATATATATTTATACACAATGCTACATATATAAATATATATATATATATAACCATATTATAGCTACAAAACTAGGAGATTCACCCTGCGAAAGGGCTTCACAAATTTCGAAAACCCACAAAAAAATGAGAGAGTAACCTGAGGTAAGGAGGGGGTGACTTAGGAACTTTTTGGGTGTTTTGGGGTGTAATTTTTTTCGAAAAAAAAACTCACACATCCTAGAAGAAAAATTAGAAGATAAAAACTAATGCAGATCCAGACTTCTTGGAATGAAATGTGATCTACAGAGGTTTCATGTCTATTTTTTGGCACTTTAAAATGAGATGAACAAATCGCCTAAGGCTTCATTCACAAGCGAACGCCATGTTTTAATAGAAGTTGAAGCCATGCTAGGAGTGCACGACAGTTTTTCGAAAGGTATTTGTCCGCTCAGATTTTCTAGATTTTCTAGATTTTATATAGGATTGCTTGCCATCAGACCTGGCGACCAACAGGAGTTGCACAATGCCTGGGGTGGCCATAAGTTTCTTGCTCTGGGAATTCATGTTTGCCGGAGTGACGAGATTTTTTCTCACCCTGAACAGATCATAGACATGATTTTACACATGTTGGATGCCTCTTTTGTCAGAGATAAAGTCATGTTTGCTCTACTCCATTCTGATGCAATTTGATTTGCCTTTGTTACTTGTCTTCCAGTTTTATCCTTTTTCCTACCATCGTGCTCCAGTGGAACATAACATTGTTGTAGAGAAACCAGGTCTTGGAGACATTCCCATTTTCTGAACCATTATCTAATCTAGGAATCTAAATAGTGGCTTTTTATGCTCTTAGTTTATTTTTAACCAAAATTTGGGATGATTCATTTCCCATTTTCGGATGCGTAATTTTGGGTTATTTTCACAAGGTTGAAAACAACGACTCTCTTCGCCAACCGAGATATGCGCTCTTTTTTCCATGACAGAGCCATGGGACGAACGGTATATTTACTTGCATTTGCCATGAAAATCAACCATTCATGTAGGTAAATATACCATTTTTCCCATGGATCCGTCATGGGTAGATGAACCCTTGGCTTCTCAACCTCCCAACAAAAATCTCGAAGCTGTGAGGCACTTTCGTGTCTTTGAAGGTGGACATAATGGAGTACGGCCACTGTTGGGGTCGCCCAAAGTTTGACCTTGGTGACATCTTGACATGGGCTGTTGATGTTTTTTTTTTGATAAAATCGGACCTGAAAAATGTTCAGTGATACTGTTGATGAAAGAAATTTTGCACCAGTTGAGGTTGGTAGTTAAGGTAGTTTATCCGATGATTTACTGGGTTTTGTACATCCCAGGTGGTTGTTTGGGATTTCAGCCATCAACAGTCTCACATCCAAACTTTCACCAGTTTATTTACCCCATCAAAAAAAAGGGAAGTCGACACCGGGGTCCCATGTCTCCACTGGATCTGTGCCTAAGGTGGTTCCTCGAAGAGGCAGCGGATTTCTTGGCCAAAGAGCTGAGAGATTGGAGACAGGTGGATTCCCCCGGGGTGTTGGGTACGGTAGATCAAAACCCATCCCAAAATCGAGACACATCAAGGCCGAGGTCTTACATCCAGATCCTCACCTTATCACACCAGGGGCATGATATATGTAGGTATAAGGGGAATTCCCTCCAAATGGTGGTTTGATAAGGTAATAGCCTCAAAATGCCCCAAGAGTTCAGCTTGAGGAATTATACCCTCCCTGAAACTAACATAGAACCTGGCCACTGAAAAAGGGTGGTTTGGAAGAATCTATTTTTTCTTTATTGGGGCCCTGGTAACTTTTCAGGGGCGAACTGGTAAGATTTCAGTTGGGTAGTTGGGTTTTTGGGAGGAAGGGGAATGAAAGTTGATGCGAACATGTTAGTTTGAAGGGTAGTTGGTTGCTACAGGGATAATATTCAAACCACCATCCCTGAAACTGAAGGAAAACATCCCCCTGACTTCAGATGGGCTATTCTGGAAAGATTTTTTTTCCCCCAGCCATCAATTTTCAGGGACCAGTGACCAGTTTCAGGGAGAGTGGCCTCGTTGGTTGGATGTGGCCTTTTTAAAGGGAAAATTTGTCGTCTTCCAACCATCAACTGTTAGGGGCAAGCTCTTAGTTTCAGGGATCAACTAAGTAACATCTAAGGAAGGATCAAAGTTGATGTAAATCTATGGCAATTTATTGAAATGTTTGATATTTTCCCTTGATTTTGCATTGCTTGGCTGGGTAATCATATTTTGAACACAATCTATATATATATATATATGTATATATATATATATACATAAGGACCCTCTGGGTTGGTTAAGGTCACGGTGGTGGTTGTTTAATAACCATCCCGTTTTTTCCATGGCAATTTTGGGGTTGGATGGTTTGATTTTTCCCCAGGACGTGCATAAGCTGCAAGATGTGTGGAAGCTCAAAATTTCGCCGCATCTGATGTTTCTTGAGATGTGAAGGGGGATTCTTTTTGGAGGAAGCTGACAGATGGGACAGACACGACATGGATTGATGGGTCCGAAATCCTGGGTTAGGCATTCTGGTGGGATCTGAAAACTTCACCTTTTCGTCGAATTTGATGGAAGATTCTCTTGGCACAACTGGTTTTCGTCATGTGGATTTGTGTATGCAGTCTTGAAAGCAGCTGTGCTTGATCTTTTCACCTTTAAAAAGGAGTGCTCCAAGCTTTGTCTATACCTTAGCAGCTCGTTGTATCAATGTTACTTTACATTCAAAAATCAAAAACATTGGCAATCTTTATACCAAGAAAATGAATGATTCATGAAATATCTGCTTCAAATTGTCAGATGCATACATTCACCCTTCTGTTTCTTTGACATATGAACAGGGTCCGTTTGTATCACCATGTGCCTGTGAAAAACCCCGCATCCAATGGCGACGTTTTCGACTAAGGAAATTCAAGAGTCAGGCGATGACTCCCGACAGTCTGGCACCTCAAAGGACAGGTTTCCATGACTTCCGAGGTTTGGAGGTCATTTCTACGGTTTTTACTCGACAGGACAGGAGGTTTGTTTTTGGGGGGGAACATGCCAACTTGAGGCAAATGGGCCTAAAATTGTCAATTTTAGGGAGATTTTGCGATTTTGATTCTAATTTTGGGCCTTTTTTTGTTTTATGTTGGTAATTTTGAGGGATTTTCCTAAACAAATCATAGTGCATGAAGTTTCGGGGTTGGGTGTCATACAATGAATGACCCCTGTACAACCCCAGCTTGATACTGAAAATGGATGGTTTTGAAATGGTCCACCAGTTTCCTAATAATTTCTTGTGTTAAAACAAAAAGTTCAACTAATGGTTAATTGGTGGTTTGGGGTTTTCCAGGGGTAAAATCCTTCCCGAAGTTTCGGGGATCCAATCGGAATCCGTTCACCACCGGGCCCTCAAGCACCAATTAACCATCAGTTGAAAGGTTGATGCTGTTAGGGATGTGAGTTTGACCCCTTCCCAGGATGCGAGGAACTCCGAGTTTCCCAGGATGCTGCCATTTTTTTGTTCGCCTCATGGGTTCGGTTAGGGCGAAAAACAAGCTGCAAACCTGCACAACTTGCCACCATTTCGTTGGAAGTCTCGTATCTCCCAATTGCCCCAGTTGGTTCAGTTCTCAAAACCTTCATGCAAAAAAAAAACATCCATGGGTTTTTTTCGCCTTCAAAAGTTGAGGTTGGACTCGACCATGGATACTTGTAGACTTGCTCAGGGGAGGTCGGTGGAGGTGAACGAATTTCTAGTGAAACAAGTAGGCCTAAGATAGCTGGTGGTTGCACCTTTGTTGAAGATAGGAATTTTACCTTTGATCCTTCCATGCTGGACATTCTATCCAAGATTCGTTAGATTTGATTCCTTTTAGGTGTGTTTCATGTGATGATCAATGGTGGTACCTGTCTGATGAGAAAGAATTCCACCAGTCATATACGGTTCACTTTCGAAACTCTTGAGCCCGGTCGAATTTTTATTCAAAATCATCAAACTCGCTGTCTCATGTAACGGGGATTCTTATTCTTATCCAAGGATCCTTTGTAAGAATACCAACTCCTCAATTTGATTCACGCGAAAATCTCGCAGTCGCTCGTTGATTGCAGAAAAACTTCTTCAACTCGTTGATTGCTTACGAAGGGTCAGTCGTGAGGGTCATGGGTCAGTCATGAGATACGCTTCAAAACATCAAAGCACATGAGCTCATGGCTGGTCATAGTCCTTTTTTATTATATTTGTGTCCTTATATATCATCCTCCCCAAAAGGAAACTAGTCGTCTTCCAACCATCCATTTTCGGGTGCTTTACTGAAAATGTTAGTTTCAGGGTCGTGTATATTCCCTCAAGCTGATTTGGGACATTTTGAGGTAATTAAATCACCATTTTGGGGTGTACCACCTCCACCTTTCAACCACCTCCACCCCACCCCCGGATTTCCACCACCTGTCTCAATCCAATCTCTCAGCCCGGCCCTTGGTGTGATAAGGTGAGGATCTGCTGGATGTAGGACTCGGCCTTGATGTGTCTCGGTTTTTGATGGGTTTTGCAGACGGTTGGACCGGGTGATGGTCGTGGTTGTGGTTGTGGTGTCAAAGGTGAGACCAATGTAGCAGAATAGGCCTATCCACCACCTGGAGTCAATTTTCACCACCTGGAGTCAACAGAAAACCCAAATGTGATCCAAGTAACTCAAACCAATCAGCTTATCAACCAACTCAACGTGGCCCTTAGGGAATCCATGCAAATGGGTATATAAACCCCTACTATAAGGCTGATGACCATTCCGACCATAGGAACCCAAACCAGCCTGGCCAACAAATCTCTTTTTTCCGAGGCCACCAGGGTCCAGGAGCAATAAAAACCCGTGGGGTTTTGGGAAGGGAAGTCTGCTTGGTTGTTTGAAAAGGGATGATCAAGACTTGAATTGATGAGAATCCCACAAAACAAGCAAGTAAAATAAGATGACCATGGCTTTGCAACAATGAGTTCCACTGCCGTGATGTATGGTATGTTTGTGTATGCAGATGCATGATATACACACCTGTGCTGTGGATTTTGCTCCTCAGATGGCTCAGGATAGTAGGGACACCTGGGTTGTGCAGCTCATCCAAGGCTCTGTGTTTACCAAATAGTCCAACCGTCATCTCAGACATAAAAGACCATGAAACAAAAAAACAGATATCATAAGGTTTAAAAAATTCCATGACCTTTCTAAAACAATTTCTATGATCTGTCTTTGTGATGTTTTGGTTTTTCTATTGGATTTTTGTTCCAAAAATTCTCCTGTTGGAGGCAGATCATCAAGCCTCATTGAGACATGGTCCATCGATATTGGGGATGTCATGGGGTTCTCACATCCAGGATGAAAAAGTGACCACGAAGAACATTTTTAACTTAAAAAAAACCTTTTGGAGATTCGGGCCCTTCACTCCAAAATTCCTAGATTGTCTTTTTTGAACTTTTTTAGTTGCCCCGCCTTTCTTGGTTTCCAAAAAGGGCATTTCAAGGCTGATAATCACAGTAACAGACAACTGCCATCCTGTTACGCGATCGCTGCTGCGAAGTCACTGAAACTTCGACGACTTCCGCCATGGCACCGTTCCGAAACGCCGCCGTTCTGATGGCACCGTTGTTTCTTGCAGCGGTCCAGGGAGCAGGGCCTCCTTGCCCAAGCGGCTGTAAATGCACTAAGGGGTGCCTTAACTTCAATTAAAGGAGCTTGATAGGGAGATGGAACGGTTCTAACCTTTCAAAATATGTTGCTGTTGTTGTTGCTGTTGTTGTTGTTGTTGCTGTTGTTGCTGTTGTTGTTGCTGTTGCTGTTGCTGTTGCTGTTGCTGTTGCTGTTGCTGTTGCTGTTGCTGTTGCTGTTGCTGTTGTTGTTGTTGTTGTTGTTGTTGTTGTTGTTGTTGTTGTTGTTGTTGTTGGGAAAACGATGAAACATTTTTTTGGACATCAAAATTCTGACCTGACAGTTGTTTCCCCCTAGTAGGCATCCTTAGATGTTTTCAAGAATTGACTGCTGGCTTCAGGAAGCCTTGAGGTCCAATAAACAAGGAACAGTTTTGTCCTCAGAGTTCCATGTATTCATCCTGTTTTTGTTGTTGTGTCGTGTCAAAGCTGTAGGTAAAATTGATGGAGATAAAATCCAGCTATAACCAGTTGATACTGGGGAATGACTCCATTTTTCCATAGGGTTACGTTTTTTTAAAAACAGCGGGTGAGGCATCTGAAGCATTGATCCCCGTACCCCACGATGAACCACATTCAGGTATCAGCCTACCACCTTCCTTTCTAGGCGTTGTTTGGCCGTACATAATCTGCATTCCATGGGAATCTTTGGGAATCTGTTTCTGACGAACATTTTTTGTTGTTTTTTCCACAAATTCAACGAAACTTTTGTTTGTGAAGGTTCACTTTGTAAGGTTCATTCACTCAAATTTTAGTGATGCCTTCCAGGAAGTTTGTTGGTAACTGGCCATTCTGCCCATGACCTTTTTGGTATGGCGAACTCAAATGTTGTTGGTGACCTCCAACTAGGGGATCAAAAGGTCACTTTGAATCGCTTGGAATACAACAGGAGAAAATATACATACCATTCCTATATATATATACATATATATATATATACATGATTATATATAATAAACTTCCCTTTCCCCCTCGATCCCTACCCTGCATCATCCCTCAACCATCCAACCCATGAGGGCATCTGAACCACCCCAAAGCTCCAAGCATCTCTCCCAGTCCTGGCGCTGGTGATTGTGGCCTTACAGCCACCTGTCGAAATCTGATTACGGGCTTTCCTAAACAAGAGCACTATCCTGAAGGCCAAATCTTGAGGGTGGATCGGGGAAAAGGTGGATTGGTTGGTTGGGGAAAAGGTGGATGGGGAAAAGGTTGGGAAGCCACGTTCTTTTTAATTTTCCTGGGAGACGTAGATTAGAAACAACTGAACTACATCATATCCTTCCTAAAAATAACATGTATATTATAGATATATCCGCTGAAAAATGGTGCTTCAGAGAAGATTCTTTCCGTTTTGGGAAGGCTTATGTTCAGGGGCTATCTTAGTGTTTGCGAAGTATAACTTTTTTGTGTAAGGAAGCCTCTTTAGAACCAGGATCTTGAAGTGATTGGTGATTGTGAAAGAAATCAAAAAAAACACGACTTGATATTAGCCAAAGTTCTCAAGTCATCGCATTTGTTTGATCCCAACACAATTTGAAAAAAGTGATCACAAGAAATAACACATGGATTTTGACAATATTTTCAGCGATCCCAAGTGGTTTTGTTTTCGGATTACTTTTCAGAAATGGTTGTTTATAGCTGCCGCAGCTGTGCCAGCTTTTGTCTAGATCTCTATCAACATCAGACTATAGATATCTAGATACATCAGACACACTCATGTTGTATTTTTTTTGCAATCATTCCACTCTCATATTCATCCAGTTCAGATTGTTTTTTTGGTTAAGGGAAAGGGAAAAAAGACTGGAACCTGGCCATTTTTTAACGTGCTTTGTAAATCCCCTTCATGACTGGCCGTTGGAGCCTTTTATCCGTGATGCTGCCGGCCAACGTCTTGGGGTCGTGGTCGCCAACGGCCATTGCGGTGGCTGATGTCCGGCAGCGTATCTACGGGCACTTCCCAGACGTGGATGTGGTAAAATTGTCATGGCGCACGAAGCCACTGGAAGCGCAGATTCCTGTGAAATGGTTGGCAAGGAAGATCCATAACTGGAGTGCAAAGAAGATCTTTTCCAAAAGGAAAGATCTACCATCATCACGTGACTTTTACAACTCTTGGATTGATGTAACGGTCTTACAGAACGAAGGATTCTTCGAATTTAGGGAAGTCATTTGTAAGTGCATCCCGAAAGCGTCAAGGATGGCTATCAAACGCCCAAAGATATGGATTTTGAGAGTCTTCTTGAGACTTTTCATGAAGGATTCCAGGTCGACTTGTCTTCGCTTCGGTTTTGGTCCTGATGGTAACTTGTTGGTTTCCAAATCAGATGTATTACATGGCGAATTGAGAAGAAGCTGCCGAATTTATTCGCCATATTCCAGCTTTCAAGCGATCTTGCAGAAATGGTCAACACGTCAAGGACGTCCTGGCAAGGAATTCCGGAATGGGAATGAGTTTGCACGAGAGTGCTTGTTGTGGTGTGAAGATCAACCGCAGAGATATGATCTCATCAGCTGAATGAAAAAAAACATGTGCAATTTTTCTTCAGGTTGGATGTTTGCAGCCGGTTCAATGGGTCCTGGATGACCCAATGGGTTCAAGGATTCAATTCGCCGGATTCAAAGAAAGCTCCGGCGTGCCGAGGCCGAGGCCGAGACCTCAAAATATTGAGGTGGGATTTTCTTTCCCTTGCAGCAGCAGGTGTTTGCGTTTCGAAGATCTTCGACAAAAAAACCTTGTTGAGCTCCAGATCTGTATACATCCGGAAATTCAAGTCATCGGCGTCGTCTCCATCATCGAATCATCGAATCATCGAAGGTTCCATGGCCTTGGTCCAATGGGACAGATGGAATATCCAGCAGCTGGGAATGAAACATGTGCTTAGGAACTTGCCCCCTGTTTGATGATGGTTGCTGATCGCGGTTGGAAAGGGTGCTGGTTGCGTTGAGGATGTTCCCGGATCAGGAATTTTCAAGCAATGCTCAAGTCAAAATGTGATTCATGGTGGTTACCGGTAGTGGATAGGGAGAGGAAACAAATTTCAAGTCCTCATTTTTGAAAGAATCCCCGAAAAACATCAGGAACCCTGTACTAGGTGGTGGTTTCAAATATTTTTTATTTTCACGGGAAGATGTCCAATTTGATTGCAACCACCAACCGCACTTTAACTTCATTTAGGAAACCGCGAGTTTTGTATATACAAATTGCACTGCTTTTCTGGACCCAAATTCAATGAGGCCACCTGACTTCTACCCGACGTTCGTGTGCGTCCGAGTTCCTACTTTTTGAACCCATTTGAGCAGCGATCACTTCACCATCATTTCACCCCTTTTTTGCTTGAGCTATATAGGGGATGATGAAACCTACCCATTGTATATATAGGGATGAATTTCAGAAAAGCCATGAAATAAGGATCCCGTTTTTAAAGGTAACCAGGATTCAATTGTAAAATGTCACGGGTGGTGTGGGTTGTCGGCTGAACCAATTTTCGTGTTCGAAAGCATTTCGCTCGGAGGTCTGGATTGTTTGTTCATCCACAGTCCGCGGCTGCGAAATTTGCCCATGGATCAGAAAGAGGTGTGGGCTGCAGATCCAAAGGTCAGATGCTACTGTTGATGGCAACCAGAACTCCGGTAAACTCACCAGTTGAGGAAAAGGTAGTTTATCCGTTTATCTACCATTATCTATAGGGTTTCTAACCATCTCAGCTGGTGCAGTACGACCTGCAAGAGAGTGGATGATGGAAATGTTGTGAATCGTTGGTTGTGACCGTTGGGGTTCTGTTTTTTTTTGGTAGCGATGACTTATTAAAGAATTAAATTGAGTTGGGTGGTCCTTTCTGAAACGACAACGGCTTATACCTTTCTTAAAATTCAAAAATGTGGGGCTTTGGATAAACTTGTACAACTTTTACGTAACTGGTCCATCCAAATTCCTCATTACTTTGGTCCATCCATAACAAGTTACAGTGCGACTTACCTGTCTTACTTGTTGAAGGACCAACCGCCCAGTTCTTATGTGATGTTGGTGAGGTTGGAAGGTTGGGATGTTGGTGGGTGACTGATGTACTGTAACTGTTGATGGTTCAGAATTCGGGCGAGAAAACCACCAGGGATGTATAAAACCTTGTAAATAACGGGATAAACTACCAACCTCAACTGGTGCAGGATTTCAGCCATCAACAGTATGAACCTGCTATGTTTTTTTTTTTTTTCGCAAATACCTTTTAAATGTGTGGGGATAATAGCCTTGCAATAAAAGAATCAATATGCTTAAAACTAAAGCCTCAAGGTTTTCTCAACATTCAGTCTATGATTGGTTGGGTGCTTCAGAAGGTAAAAACACACCAACTTTGACCACTCCGAGTTCGCGCCATTCCCAACGCCCGGCCCTAAAAAGGCGGGCTTTCGCGCCATGCCTGCCAGCTTGCGCCGCTTGGACGCATGGCTGATTTTTATGGAAGGTTGGAAAAGTTGACACCTACCCAACCCTGAAACTAATGGTTTGCCCCTGAACATAGGGCATCCGGAAAGGAAGTTTCATTTGAACGGTAACCATTTGATTTTGCCCTCGGGCGGGCTGTTGGTTTCGGGGGAGGGTAGTTGAAACCGCCCAAAAATCTGAAAACATGTCGAATATCAACTGAGCATCAACAGACATCAGGTGGGTGACATGGAGAAGAGAAAAGGGTGTCTTTTTTTGGGGGAAGGGCCGCCTTTTTAAGCCGATATCCCCGACTTCCTTGACGGGTCCCGACCCGTTTGGGCACCAAGAGAGGACTTGTCGGAAAGCCGCTTGCGCCAGCTTCCGGGTGCCCTCTTTCCGTCGGAGCTACGAGTGTTGCGCCTTGGGTTTTAGGAGTCGATTCGGTGAGGTGGTTGGGGTTGGGTTGAGCGGTGGTTGGTTAACGTTGGTTGACCCCTGCCTTGTTTTTTTTCGAAAGAAAGTGGCACCGCTTCATTTCATTTTTGGTTGCGAGTTTGGAATGTTTCCTTTCTTTAAAACACATTTTTGACTTCTCAAAGAATTCAACTGTTCAAATTTGAAGTGATTTCGTTGTGTGTTGAGGTTCGGAATCTAAGACTTTTCTGGTGATGAGTTTTGGAAGCCATGAAGGGGGGCGCAACATATCAGGCCTGCGAGAAATTTTTTGGCTTAGCTGGCTTAGCTATCAGGTTCACTTCACAACATCTGTATGGAAGAAGTATTTTATGATTTCAATTGATTTCATGTATCACAAGTGGGTACCCGGATTTCTTGCAGCACCACCTCCGGCTGTTCTTTTTTTTCTCGTCGGTGTTGTAGAGTGGTTGTTTTGACAAACCTCTCTGCAGGGGTTGGTTTGACGGAATTTCAAAAAGCATTTCTCTCCCAAGAAAGACGTGGCCGGACTTTATTGGAGCCATACTTCCAATTCCAGATCGCTCCGGGGGGGTTGAAATTGCTCTTTTTTGGGCATTTGGGAGTACATTTTGAGAACTTTTTCATGTTTTTTCGTGGTTTATAGCAATCTCAAAGGTTTATTCGATCCAAGCTGCTGCATTTATCAAGCTTCCAGCTGCAAGGCTCTTCTCTTTGAAGGTAGCCGCGGTAGGATTTTCGGAAGATTGAGCATGATGGCTCTTATAATCTTCTGCTCCACCCAACACTCCGGATGCCAGTGGTTTTATTTACCAGTCATATTATATATATATATATATATCATATATAGCCCAAAAAGCATGCCGTGCTTCCCATGCTGAATCCAGTTGAAAAAAAGCCAGTTGCGCTGCTTCCACTAAGGAATTTGGAGTTCAACGAGTTAGAAGATCTACCCGAGTCTTTGTGAAAAAAGTCCGAAAAAAAAAGATACCAACGGACCGGATTGATACAAAACATGTGTTTTCCAGCCCAAAAGTGAGGGGATTTGGGTTTGGATATGTTCAGCAACCTCTTGTACCTGGGAAACATCAAACAACGTCCATATTGGAATGGATTCCATAATCAGTGAAGAAAATGGGTGGCTTAGAAAAAAATCATAATATTAATCCATGAATTTCTGGTTGTGGTTGTTGAAATCGAATTCCAGGTATTCCTGCAATCATCAGAAAACAAACAACTGTCCTAACTTCAGGTGCACCACCAGTGTGCCCTGTAAAACTCCACGCCTCAGGAAGATCTCTTTCAAGGCCTCGGAAAATTAAAAGTGCTTTGGCTGACTGGAAATCACTACCAACCCGGTGAGAAAGGCTACAAGAAGATGAAGGCCAGATTCATGTTCTAGACAGAAGGCTTTGAACTGTGGAGTGTCGCCAATTTTTTTTTGGAATGCATGCCTTTGCTTGAAAACTTCCACTGGAAAGTTCCACTTTTTTTTTGGGTGAAGGCAGCTTCTAAAAAAAGCTGCCCCGAAAAGAACATCATCAATCCAAGCAATCTTCAGCCTGGATGAACTTGTTCCCAAATCCGTGATTTCGATTTCCTGGAGTTTTTGCCACTGGATTTCTTTCATCCTCCAATTGGATGGTTCCAGGCAGCTGGGAATCGACTAGAACATCTTCATCCCAAGCAGTTTGAGGGCTTGTCCAGTCTACAGGCCCATGGGACGCCGGCCTTGAGGAATGGCCTTTCTTTGAAAAAACACCTTTCCAGCAGCCACGGATAAAAACACTTGGAGAGACAAGGGGGTTGGGTGTGATTCCCTGTTGTTTTTTTTTGTTTGGGGTTTAGTTTTAAAGGTTTGTTGTTCTATCCTTCAATTCAACATGGAAGACCTCTTCAGTTGCAGGTTCAACTGACAAAGGTTGATTCGTGCACTCGCTGCGGAAAAGGAGATTCCTTTTTTTTGAAGACCATCATTTTCCCGCATCATATCCGCGAGTTAGGGCTTCAGTCTCACGTGACCTGTCGCATTTCGTTTATCCAGATTTATCTAGATTGTTTCGCCTCCATAACCATAGTTTTGGGACCTTAAAGATTGCAACAAAAACAGGTGGATTTCCTATAAAGGTCATCTGTAAAAACCACCCAACAAGGGACAGAGACCACACTCTTTGTCCTAACATCAACACTTCAAGGGGATTTTTGGTGTCTATTCAAGAAAACCTTGATACTGTTGATGGTTCAGAAATCCTGCTAACCAGTTGAGGATGGCAGTTTGTCCCAGTAAAAAAACGACGGGGAAACCCTACATCACGACGAAAAGTCGTGTGGAATATCTATGCAGGTCTTGCTCTTGCATCACAACAGGCCGCGGGGGTGGTCTCCGGAGCGGTTTTTCTTGAAAAGCTTATTCTCCCTCAAGCCAATAAAAAGGCACCCCGAAAATGGATGGTACTGGAAGACGAGTTTCTTTCCTTAACAGGGGCGTTGGCTCGGCCTGTTTTCAGGTGCGTTTGCTGTCAGTTTTGGGGAGGGTAATGAATTGTTTCCCAAAAAGAGGTGTACCTGTTAAGGGGTTAGAACACTCCGGGCTGGATGACTCATCACAGTGTTGCATTTGTAGTTGTCATCTTGTCATGCGTCTTGGATTTTTTGGTCTATAGTCTATCATTTGTCTCCCACGCATGCATATACGTACATATATATATATATACATATGGATGCATACATATCTGCACAGAATATAATATACGTACATGTATCTATACATACATATGGATATAGATACAAACATAGGACATAGTATATATATTTCTACATATTTCTATATATATACACATCTATACATATGTATATACATCATCCTATCTATCTGTAGCTGCATACCTCGGCTGGATCAATTTGCCACTCGGTTTGCCCACTTGTGTCACCTTAATGTGTAGGGAATGAGATGAACATGGTGCCAATGACCTCATAATTTGGCCGCATTTTTTTTGTAGCATTTTTTTTCAGCATGAAAGATCTGGAATCTGGAAGCTCCATTCTTTTTTTTCGTTTGATCTGTTAAAACGGGATGTTTGGGTGAAAACAACATATCTCAGGTTGCGGGTTTTGCCCAACAACGTCTTCGAAGGCTTGTCCAAGCTTCGTTGGGACAACTCAAATCCATGCAAAAACCTGGAACTCGAACAAACAACCATTTAAAAACTGGTTGGTGGTTTCAAACATTTTTTATTTTCATCCCTATTTGGGGAAGATTCCCATTTTGACTGATATTTTTCAGCCATCGAGGCTCGAAACGTCCGTGTCGTGGTGGCTGGTAACAGCGTCCCCACGCTGGCCGATATCGGGCCATGTCATGCCCCCAAAGAGATCCAATTTTTGAGCAATGTGCCAATACTGCCCACAATGGGGTTTTCTGGAGATTTGAACAACATGGTGATTTCAGTGAACCCATCAATGTGGCTTTCAAATTTTTGGGATGTTGTGAAACACCTGTGGGGCTTGATGATGATATTTCCAGATGCTACAATGTTCAGATTGTTGAACCTGCACTGGCAGAAATTTATCGTACCCCATCACACACTGCACATAAATTGACGGAGTGTAAGGCCATTCTGGTCATCCCTGATGCTTTTAGAGCTTTACAAATGACAATCATGCGGGCATGTGAGGTTGGAAACACCTGTTGTGCTATTGCTTGCAGAATCCAGAAAGTTGATGGAAACATGCAGATTCTTTTGAACCCGGATTTTTCTGGACTTAGTGTTTGGACTGAATCCCTCCAACCACGATCAGTCAGATGTGCTGAACTTTTCGCGGTGGGCTACGGTGGATGGAGTTTCGCAATTGATTTTCTCAACTCATTGGGAATGGACATTGGTGTGAAATTGGCAGTTGACAGTGACAAATCAGCAACAATGATGTTTGCAAGAAATCATTCCGGGTACTTGGTACCTGATCAGTTTGACCCTCGTGTGTCGGAACACACGTGCCCGGAACACGGTGTCCTTGTTTTGAACAACACGGTGCAAACACCTACTTGGTATCATTTGTTGTTTGATTTTGACATTGATGTGTGGTTTTTGTCGCCACCATGTCCAGCTTTTAGCAAGGCAGGTGACATGATGGGTTTTTTGAGACCGGATGGAGCAGTGACATTGGAGGCAATTTGCACCATTCGCCTATGTCAACCTATTCTCGTTTGCCTGGAGAATGTTGTTGGGTTGGCACAAGGTTCGAATTCCCATACCCTTAAGGCTATGATGCGTGGTGCTGGTTATTTACCCCTATTAATGGAATGCAATGATGTTGCCGATGTGTCACCAACAATGAGAGAACGTTTCATTAGCTGCTGGATTCGTATGGATCATGAAAACAAAGTTGAAATCCCCAAGAAATCATGGTTTAAAGCTAAAGACCACAGCTTGGCTTCCTTTGGTATCTGTGATTTGGGCCTCAATGATGAAATTTCTCACCATTTTACCCTCAATGATGATTTGGTTGATCTGTATGGCAATGCTGAGTTTACCCCCAAAAGGTTCTTCAGGAAATCCATCCCATATCGACAAGAAGCCAGACGCACTTTGTGAGAGACGATGTGTCGGCCCTAGTGGCAAGTTTCGCACCTTCATGGCGTTGTATGGTTCCCAACATGAACTTGATGTCAATAGTCTTAGGAGCAAGGGCCTTTTTGCACAACTCATGAAACATGGTGACCATTTTCGTTTCATCACACCATTTGAGCAAGCATTTTCCTATGCCACGAAGTTGCCACTTTGGATCCCCCAAGACCGGAAATGTGCTTTTCGCTTCATGGGAAATGCAATTACACCATCACAGGCACTGTATTGTATCGTCAAGGGTCTGCAGGCATGCAAAATTGAAGATTGCCCCAAAACGGATGCCATGCTTTGTGTCATTCAACTCATTTCGCAGAGACCCAACTCTTCCAAGATCACCATTGAAGAATTTCCAGAGTGGTTTCTGATGCATACTGATGGGCCCGTAGATTTTAGGAACGACTATGATTTACACATACCGCCAATTGAGTTGAGTAACACTGATGTTGAGGAACGTCAGCCATCAAAACGTGGTCATGAAGAATGGCATTGTGAAGATCCCGAGTGCCCACTGGGGTGCACCAAGGTTCGTAGAAAATTGGAATTTCCTGAGGTGTCACCTACCGTTCCTTACACGGTTCAAGACTCATCGCAGGAAGAATCCCAGCCGTTGGCCGATGTTTTGTTTGGACCCCAATTGCCATCCGCCCAAGAGTATATCAACATCAATGCCCTTCTTCCAGCTGATTCGTTTGTGGGAAGATACCCAAAAGGCATCACCATCGATCAGATTTTGCTTGATGAAGGTTATGAATTCTAGGGGACTGGTTTTCAACACTTTGACGGGGTGCTGTATTCCTAATGATGAACCAATACTACAAGATACTACCGTCGTTGCGATCTCTGATTTATCCCAGCATGTCCAGAGAGCTTCGAAGATGGTCCATGGTATTTTCTCTGATGAATGGACAAAGCCTCACCCAGATAATGCCATGAATCTCATTATCTCTCATCAGGGTACTGTTTTTTGGAAGGGTATCATCCAATCTACTCTTTCTCTCTACGCCATCGATGATGCAATTCGCAAATCCTTGCGTTGTTGTGGAATTTCTTTGGACTTGCGTTGGACATGTCGTTTTACTCCACTCAACCACGAATGGGGATGGAAGCTTTGTGATCTTACCAATGCTGGTGATTTGAAACTTGTTTTTCATTTTCCTTTGATTGGAGGAGGGAGAGAAACCAAGATTGAAGAAACTCTGAAGACCCAGCTGATGGCTGAACTTGTATCAATGGGTGTTTCCTTTTCCAGACTCACGCCAACCATCGCTGTGATCACAGCAAAGCATTCGGCCGCGCAGATCAAGGCAGCACTTGGCATTGAATCCATTGATAAACGCCATGAAGAAGTTCGTCGCATTGCCGAAACTGCCGGTAGTGCCATTGCATCCGATAATGGTCGTAGAGTGCAGGCTGTTAGCAAAATCCAAAAGGCCGTTCGTGATAAGAAATCCGCACAACAGAAATTCATTGACCTTTGTACCTTGGAGATTAATGATGGGTGTTTTCTAAATGAAGATTCCACACCTGCAAAGATTCAAATCACACCCTTTGAACCGAATGGTCAGGGCCTTTATGTTACCAGTACCAGCGACATATCACAATGGTTGCAGAGCGGAACCCACATCAGTCCAGATGAACTTGCCGTACTTGTCCTTGGCCATGTTCAACTGGATACCAAGCTGCAATTTCAGCACATTCAGTTCAAGGCGTTTCAAAAGGGTGCTGGTGTCTTACTCCTTAAGGGTACTCTGATTCAACTTGGAAGCAAAAAGATCCACATGCCTGAAGGTCCCATCACTCAAGTGGTATGCCCAAATACATCTGTTGTGACTTTTACATCTTTTGAAGATCATTTCCCAGAAACGGTTTGGCAAGATATCATAGCCAGCCCTGCCAAGACAATGTTGAGTTTCTTTGAAGGTGAAGCCCGAAAACAAGCAATCCTGGGTGTATGGGGACATAGCTATCAAAAAGATGGCAAACCTGTTAAACCCCAGTTGGCATCTTCGGTTCAGATCCACGCCAGAATCGTCACCAACAGATTGCCGGAATTGCTTCGTCAAAGTGGGTGGAATCAGGTCTTCATGGTACCCAAACATGACTCTAGTGATACTCAACCATTGCCTGACCAGCAGTATAACGTCCTCTGGACTGGACAATCCTTTGCTGAAACCCAGGTTATTGCTAAAGGCATTCAGGCGACACTTGGACTTGTCAGGAGTAAGGGGTCCTTTGGCATTAGGGTCAATGCAGATGCTTTTGCAGAAGCTTGGAAGAAAGTCCATCCCAATAAAGACCAACCTTCGAGTGTGAAGATACACCTGGTTTTCCGAGCCCAAAACATGCCTCATAACATCACGATTGTTGAGGTTCGTCAGTGGCTTGAAGCTCTGAAATGGGATGCCAAGCCGATGAAGAGGATTGCCCAATCAACTTGGTTAATCGGTGCTTCCAAACAGCCACCAAGCACATCATGCAAGTTGAATGACAACATCATTTTGCTTTCTGAACAAAGTAAGAGACATGACAACTCTGGTTTGGTGCTGGCTGGTAAGCCGAATTTCTCTCACAATGGTGGGGCCAAGTCAGATCCCAAGCTTGATGAAGATCCATGGTCGACATATCGTGAAAAGAATGGCTTGACCAACACAGTCGTTCAGGCCATCCCTGCTAGGACCGTCGAAGGGCCTACCAACATCAAGTTTCAAGAGCAGGATACCAAGATTGAGACACTCAGTAGACGTTTTGAAGATTTGGAAAAGAAGCTAGGCCAAGACACAGCTGCTTTAAAGGTAGATGTAGAAAAGGCCTTGAAATCACAGGGTGACTCCCTCAACGCATTGAGCCACAACATTGATGAAAGGTTCAAGAGGCAAGATGTTGAGACCCAGAATAAATTTACTGCACTCCAGGTCTCCATTGATAGTGGTAGAAGAGCCCAGGATGAACAATTCCAGATGCTTCGTGAGATGTTGGCAGGTCATGTCTCGACATCATCAACAAGAAAGGCACAAAAGACATCTGGTACCTCCACCCCTGGGGGTGGTGACGGGTTGTGACAATCAGCCGATGGATATGAATTCAAGAGAGGACTGACATACTTCCTCCTTGGTTGCATTGGTGCATTTATCGTTCGTTGCTTTTCCGCCGAGCAGATTGTTTCCACTTTGTCTTTGGTGGATAATTCGTTTTCTTTCTGCATCCATTTTTGCGATCCGCCGTCTATAGTGATGTTTTTTATCCTCAATGCTATTAGCATTCACTTTGTTGCTCCCATCTAATTTTTCTTGTGTTGTATACCATGTGGACATCATTCGTTTTCTGATAGAACCCGACCTCGGAATGATTCGTCGAATCTCCATCGAAGTGCGAATGTGTCTCGAAGCAATCTCACGTACCCCATCTCTCGTATGCAGGATTTTCACTTGACAGTTCGAAGTAGGCGCTTGCATTGGTTTATTTTTCTGTGCTGCCATTCGACTTTTGCATTCTCCACGCTGACCTGGTTACCTTCTCGAGGGTGGGTGAAGGACATGTCTTTGACCGCTGTTACTGGATCTCACTACTCGGGTGGTCTCCCTGGTCCTGGAGAACTGATGGCAGCTTTATCATGTGGATTGCAGTTTCAGGTTCCCTTTCGTAGAATTGGCGAGGCAAAATGCCCTGGCCCTAGACCTCCAAAAAAGGGTTCTCAGACTGAACCTTATAATTCCACTGAACATGATACACCATTGCAGGATGACAAACAAGGTGATGATTACCCCAGCAAACCTGATATGTTTCAGATTTCCATCGTAAACCCTACATCCATCAATGGCCGATCCAAAGAAGTCTGTTCATGGGGTGATGGTATTCATTTCCTTGCAGAAACCGCTTGTACTCAACAAACTTTCCAGAAAGAGTCTCGTGTGGTTGCAAAGCACAATATGACTTTCTCCCATGGTCAGTTCCCTAAACCCATGATGCATACCAAAAAGGGTGCTCCATCGGCCAAAGGTCAATGTATGGGCGTTGGTGTCATTACATCCATTCCCCATCGTCCTTTTGCAGGCCAAGAACATATACCATCCTGGAAGATTTGTCGGTTGAATGTGCACATTTTCTTCATTAATAAGGTTGAAGTTTTAGGCATTGGGGCATACTTCTTCCAACATTGTTATCCTAATGCTGCAGAACTGAATAGTGAAATCCATGAACAAATCACCGATATTCTCGCTGGATGGCATGGACCAAAATTTGTTGCTGCTGACTTTAACTGTGACATCCGTAAATCTACCATTTACCAAACTACATACCAACAAATGGGAATGTGTGATATTCGTGTACTTCATGACCGTCATTGCCGCAAGCCATTACCTCCCACCACTGAGGGCACAACCATTACTGATACTATTTTGGTGTCAAATTGGTTTGCTGAGCGCTTTGAATATGCATTCGTTCGTGAGGACACGATTATCCCTACACATGCTCCAGTTCACTCCTTTTTTCGGGGGGGGGGACCCACGTGTGAGTAAGCATGTTTGGAAATTGCCTGCTCCTTTCCCATGTAATCACATCGATGCTGAACACCTCCGTTTTCATGCTGAAAATTGTGATGCCCTTGACGAGCAGGTTTTTAATGATGCTATTTTGTCCTCGACTCCTGAAGAACTTTTTACTCTTTGGTCAGAACAGGCTGAAAATTGTTTTACGGCCAGTGTTAAATCCCAACATGACATTGACCCCACTAATTGGCCTTTTCCGAAACTAAAAGATAGGTTTTTTGGTAGAGGTAAATTACCTGAAAGAGTTGATGTTCAACTCACCAAGCACATAAAACCTGCTAGGAAAGGTGATTTTCAGCCTTCTGTTGAAACCACAGACATTGTTGCAAAACAAAAAGTGAAACAAGTCCGTAGAATCCAGAGCTTGTTGAACCGCATGAATCATCAAAATAAGGCTGGAACCGACCCCTTTAACCACCAGAACATCCAAGAATGGGGAACGATAAGCACCGCTGCCGGTTATGGTAGATGTTTTCTACAATGGTTGCTCAACCAATCAGATCTAGATGTCATCAATTGTACACTGCCTACCAGTGAACAGATTAAAGCCGTGTTAACTCGCGTTAAAGCAGATGCTGACCGCTTCATGCGTGGCAAGGGGTGGCAGTCCAAAAAGGCTTTTCAAAAATATGTTGAAGATGATTGGAATGAAAAAGGGGGTAAACTGACCTATGCAATTATGGCTAATAAGCCACCAGTTGGTTTTAATGCTATGCAGATTCCTAAACCCATCCAGCTCACCAAATCCAAATGGTGTGGAAAAGGGATTCTTAGCTTCCATTGTTGTGGCGGTACATTGCCGAAGATTGGTGACCAACTTGAAATTTCCGATAATCTCTTTGATATTATTGATGTTTCTGGTAGCACACTGATGATTAAAGGTCGACATTTTCCAAACGATTTCTTCCCAAAATCTTGTGATGCTCGTGTTCACACATGGGAATATTCACCTGATGAGATGGCAGAGGGTTTTTTCACATATTGGTCTAAATTCTGGTTGCGAGACAACCCTAATGATACCGACCATGACTGGACCAATGCCCTGGAATATGTTGAGAACATCCCCCAATGTGAGAAAGTTGACCTTACCATTGATGTTGAATCCCTTGAACAAGCCATCAAGAAGACACCTTCCAATAGTGCTCGGGGACTTTGTGGTTGGGGTATTCGTGAACTGAAGTTACTACCTAGGACTCTAATCAGAAGATTGGCCACCCTCCTGAATCATTTTGCAAACTTTGGATGGCCTAAAGTCATGACGTGGGTCAGATTGGCTCTCCCGCCAAAATGTTCTCAACCTTCCAGACCTGAACATGGCCGGCCAATTTGTGTCATGTCCGTCATCTACCGCATAGGAACTAAGGTTATTGCACGTAAGTTGTTACATCATCTTTCGTCCTTGCTTCCTGCACAGATTTGTGGTGGAGTCCCGGGAAGAGATGCTACCTTCATTTGGTATAGCAGCCAAGCTCAGATCGAAAGGGCCCACTTCTTTGATGAGACCTTATACGGGTTTTGTTTGGACATCCAGAAATGCTATAATGCCATACCTCGTCGTGTTGTCATACATGCATTGATCAGAGCTGGTGTCCCTGAGTCTATTGCCTGGACTTGGTATACCTTACTAATGAACCTCCACTGAAGTGTAGTTATCCAAGATTCAGCATCCAAAATGGTTCACTCCACCACTGGTATTCCAGAGGGTGATCCTTTTGCAGTTCCAGCAATGGCAATTATTTGTTGGATTTTTTGGAAGACCACAAAACTCCCTAACTGCACCCCATGGACATATGCCGATAATTGGGAACTTGTAGCGTCATCCCTTGACCAACTTTCCTGTTCAGTTCAAAAGGCATTGACTTTCATGCAGACTTGGAAACTTGATCTAGATGCGGGGAAAAGCTGGACATGGTCGACAAAGTGTCTCCCAAAAAATGAAAAAGAGTCACTCGCCAATATCCTTGCACCTTCGCAGATTGATCACCCTCAAGATCGTCCAGTACCTCATTTTCCTTCCCTCAAGACGGTGAAACATCAAAAGGATTTGGGGGCAATTTTGAGATACCGGAAGATTCTTAGTGTTTCCGACACTAAAGAAAGATTCGAGAAATCCATTTCTAGGATCAGACGACTCTTGTCAATACCATGTAGTTCTGAACATGTTTGGAGGGCCATTAACACTAGTGCAATTTCTTGTGCCCTTTATGGTATTGAACTACTCCCTCTCGGCTTTCAACATTTCCAGAAGCTTAGAAGTAGCATTGCTGACACTGTTTGTGAAACTTACAAGAATCGTAGTGAATGGTTGGCCACCACGTGTACTCATTCTCGTATTTGTGACCCTGAAGTGTTAACCATTAAGAAATGCATCCGGACATGTAGAAAGTTTCTTGCTAAACACCCTGAGCTTATTCCCAACTCCTTTGACTTGCTTGCTAAGACATCAGGTGATGCTAAGAGAGTTTTTGGGCCCTTAGGTTGTTTGAAACGCTGGTTCACCAGACTGGGATGGCATGTCAAAGACAATGGCTGCATCGTCACCGGCCAAAACATTGTTTTTTCTTTGGTTTTTTCCTGTCCAACTGAAATTGAGCAGTTTGTTGATACAGCATGGTCAGACATCGTTGTCAATCAGGTGGCACACCGAAAGGGTATGCATGACCTCTCTAGTCTCAACTTCCATGCGACATCTAAATACCTTAGAAAATTTGACGATACTGATAAAAAGATCCTTGGCAAATACTTCTCCGGGGCTTTTGCATATGGTGACAAAAATGTACATCGTGGCACTAGTGATGGTAAATGTCAGTTCTGTGACTCTTTCGATAGTTTTCAGCACCAGATCCATACATGCCCTGCATTCAGTGAGATTAGGAAAGACCATACCCATACCTTACATTGGATAAATGCCAACTGCCCGCATTGGAATGCTACACCCATCATCTCTCATCATCCTGATGAAGCACGATGGGGCCAAATCTGTGCAATTGTACCATCTCCTCTGCAGATGAATCTTGAAATTGATCAAACACGACTTAGAAGATTTTTCACTGATGGAAGTTGTAGAACACCTCAATTTCCAGAGGCCTCTTTTGCATCGTGGAGCGTTGTAGAAGATTTTTCACAGTCAGACGATGAGCGTAAACACCTTGCAGACATCTTTCGCACCTCGGGTATTCGACCATCCTGCTTCCAACTCCTTCACCGGAGTCAGACACGAGGCAGACAGACCAATGACAGAGCTGAACTTGGTGCAGTGATTTTTGCAATTTCACAAAGTTTTCTGGTTGAGATTTTCACTGACAGTACATATGCTATCGGCGTCTTGACTAGTGTCCTTGATGGTCTCGCAGTCCACGACTGCATTAATGACACCAACTCTGACCTGATCCAGGAACTGATTCAGGCAACAATGGGGCGATCGTGGGCACACATTGCTATTCATCATGTCTACAGCCATCAGGACCTATCCGAAACCTCTGACAGTCTCTTGCTTTTTACACAGTTGGGGAACGACGAGGCCGATAGGCACGCCGGAATGGTTTGGGACAAAGACATTGGGTCAACTTTACAACAATTGGTACAGGCCATTGGTTTACATTACAAGACGGCTGAACATTACCACATTGATTTTTTGACTTTTCTTTGTCGGTTGTGCAAGCAATTTTCAGACCTTCGACGGGGTGCTAAGTCCATGGATGCTGTTCGAACCAAAGGATCCATTGACAGACTCCGACAATGGACACTGCCCGACGAGACCCGTACATACAACTGTGTACTCGAAGATTGGATGTCTATTTCTCTGCCACACCCTTCACATTTTGTGAAGCACGTCGCTGCATATTTCAGTGCATTAGTCTGGCCAAGTAAACCCCAAGACGATGATGTCGGTGTTAGCTGGTTGGAATTGCTTGTTGACTGCGTCTCTGCTACTGCCTGCAGAATTCCAAATCAACGTGGTCGATACTCCAATCAATACTTGTACGTGGATCCTGTGGGATCTAGCTTGCTGGAAAGAGATTGCTTGAACAAGATGATTTCTACTTTCAGGAGCTGTGCGAAGTTTCTTGGACGTATCTTTCAACACCCCATTTTTCCAACTGAGTTTCAACAAAGCAAGTGTGAGTCGCTTTTGTGCTTCACCGGTGGAATGATCACTTCTGGTTTTTCGGCACGGCCAAAACTTCTGTGCCCTGATCAGACTATAGCTTCAATTGGCAGGTTCCATGACAGCGGGGCACACGTGGGAAAATCTTCAAAATTTGTAGATGTTTTCCCGTATGATATTTCAAGTGCTTTTCTTTTAATCCCGGATGGGGAAAACCGTGACCCACCGGCTGAAAAGCGCATTAATGCTTTTGGAGAGCTTCAAAGACTGAGGCGGCGTGTTTTGTCATCTTAAACAAGATGACTAATTTAGAATTTGTGAGCAAGGACCTCCATCTTATGACCCACTCGTGCTGGTGGGAGACCGTCACGCCCTCGGGCCGGGCGGTTTTGCTGCGAAGGTGTGGTGACTGATATTTTTCAGATGGGTTGAAACCACCAACTAGAAAACGGTTGTTTCAATTGGATAATTCCAAATCTTTACATAGGGGAAATGGTTGGAAATCACCGTCAACATCCCAGTTTTTTTTGTTGGTTGTTTAGAGTTCCAAGATATGGATCAACATT
Organism: Breviolum minutum Mf 1.05b.01; assembly: GCA_000507305.1. Classification (NCBI taxonomy): domain Eukaryota; class Dinophyceae; order Suessiales; family Symbiodiniaceae; genus Breviolum; species Breviolum minutum. The sequence continues at coordinate 43,707 of DF239982.1, forward strand.
TTTAGGTCCCCAAAACCTAAGAGTTCACCCTTGAAAAATGGATGGTTGGTTCAGATGAAATGTCTTTCCTTTTGGGGTGTTTCCTAATTTTTGCGGGCGAATTCACTGTTTAGTTTCAGGGAGGTAGTACCAGCTTGGGACGGGCCCAAAAAATGGTGTTTGGACCATTCGAGACTTTGGCAACCTGCATTTTTTGGGGATCCAAGAATTTTGAGGGCCTTTTGAAGTGGAATTTGGACAAAAGAAATCCCGTTTTTCCACCAACGAAGAATGTCTTTTTTGAGACCTCTCTCAAAACAAGTCCTGAAGTGCAAAAAAGGAGAACATTATTTTACAAACTTTGGATGGGTGGATCTTTATAAAGAATTTACCACCTGTATTTACGAGTCTCTATCAACAAAACTACAACTAACACAAATCATCGAGACTTCAAGCTGATGCTGTTTTTTGAAAGGATATGAATATCCTTAGGTGCTTCGAACTTTGATATGGAGTTTTGAATTTTGAGGTGGTAACTCTCGACAAGGAGTTTCGTTGCAGCCCGCAAAAAAGAGGGGCCCGCCCTTCACCTTCGCCTCCAGGGAACGAAGTCATCCATCTCCCAACCGATTTCGGGAAGGTTCCGAAAATCTGAAAATCGACTCAAAAGTGTCGTTTAGCCGGCTGTTTGGTAGGGGATATGCGATGTTTTCCTCGTTCCCCCAGGAGGGTAGCGGGTAACCATTCCACAAACCAAACAAAGGTTTGGTCATTCCTTACCGACAAACAACAACCTCTAAGGTGTGATGAAGCTCCTTGACAATCCGTTTCAGCCACCCTTAAAGAGGTGACGGTGGGTTGGATGGTTGGGGCTTCGTGGGGTGGGGCTGGGTTTTCCCCAAGAAACAAACAGCACAGTGCGTTTTAGCGGTGTTTAAAACATTGGGTGTAATCATAAATCTCGACTCGAATCCGTTTGAGGGTTTTGGAAAGGGGATCAAAAAATAGAACCCCCCTGAAAACTAAGATATCTGCTGAAAATTGATGGTTGGAAGATGACATGTTCTTTTTAAATGATATAAATTGGTCCCTTTTCAGGTGAAATTATTAATTTTGAGGGGGGTACTTTATTTTTCTTGACTTTTTCATTGGTATTGAACCGGGACATACCACCACCAATCCCCTGAGGTGAGAAGTGATGAAGTAGTCCCGTTGTGGTGTCACCAACCTGTTAAGGGGGAGGTTTCTGAACAGACTAGCACCCCATATCCGACAAGTGTGAAGTTCAGGTGTTTTTGTTTGAAACACTTCTCAATTCAATCCCCAACAAGACAATCTTCAACAAAAGTTGGCTTTCACATTTTCCAAGCTGTGAAAGAGAAGGAGAGGTTTGGGTTCTTGAAGAGTGATTCTTGGGGGCCAAAACGCATCAAAACACTTTTGAGGTTGTCTATCCCGAAATGTTTTTGGGTTAAAACGTCAAATCTCCAACAGGCTCCGAAGCTTTGGAGAATATCAAAGTCTTCCATTTTGATTTTTAGAGGTTTGATATCTCCCCGCCCGGGAAATTCTCTCAGACTTTGTTGTTTCCGGTGTTTTTTCCCCAAAGCCAAGTTTTCAGAAACGCCTCGAAACCTTCCAAAGTCATGATGTAAGAAACTTCGGGGAAATCTGGTGGATGAGGATGAAAGCTTCGGAAAGCACAAAAACGCGCAAAAAACCTTGGTGTTTTGAGCATGGCACATGATGTGTAAATCTGAAGCCTCTGACAAGGATACAAAGGATAACCCTTTTTACCAAACGAACAAAAAAAAAGGTGTTTAGTACCCACTTTTTTTGGGTTTGCAACAATAATGGGATGTTTTTTCTGAAGTTTTTCAAGTCAAGTTCTGTTCGGGCCGTTTCTGTTGTTTCCTCTATATCTTTGCGGCTCATTGACGGTTTGGGGCCCGGGGGTGGGTGAGGAAACATCCTGCTTTCAAGAAGCTCTTGAAGGGCAAGGTGCTACAACAATTAGACCTCGACGAGGCTCACCCCCCCAAAAAAAAACGGCGGCCCTGCGACGGTAAAGGGGGGAATGGAATGGGGACGACCCGATCTTGGGCTGTTTTTTTTTTCTCCTATTTTTAGGGATTTGAGAAAACTAAAAGGACAGAAGAACGAGACCAATGCAAATTAAACCTGAAAAGGATTCTTTGATGAAAGTTGTCAAAGAATTTGCATGGGAATTTGTGAATTTGGGTTTTTTCCATCTCCCAAGTATTGCTGTCAGTTCAGGGCCCCAAGAACAAGAGAGAAAAAGGACTCATGGCCCTTTAAGACCGATGGCTTGCAAGCAAGTTTTTTGAAAGACCACCTACTCTTTGCCAAAGTACACCAAAAGCAATCACAAACATGCTAAAATGCTCGTTTTTTTCAATAGGAGACTCATTTACCACTTCGGGATTCTCTACAATGACCTGGCAATTCTGCGGGTGCCCCTTTTGGGATGGTGAGTTCACGTGACCCCTTCACTCAAAGGTTAAGTTATATAGTGACCTCCAAATAGGCGATAAAGTTTGGTCACGAATTGAATCACCTGGTATCCACGTTTTGTTGTAAGACACTGACCGACGTTCACCGTGCACCATGACTTGGCATGTATAAGTTGGAGCTTCAGGTATAGTCATGGATGCATAGTCCCCTGTTTTTTTTCCAATTAATCACTGGGCTGTTCAAACAAGCAATGTTTTTTTCCCCATGTTACATAGTAATTTCTCATGTTGTTTGTCTTAAGGGTAGTTGGTTCATAGTAAGAGTACATCATGATCCATACCCCGAGTAATGTATCATTCATTTGTTAAATCCGATCCTTTTTTTTGGTCTTTGAAAATTGACAGAGACTAATCAATCTTCCCCCGACAAAAAAAACAAAACACACACACAAACACTTTCGCCATGGAAAGTTTCCATGACTGATTCCTGGAGTTTTTTCAGGACTCTGGCGATTCCTTGGAAGACTTCTGGGAAAGTACTTCAACCTATCTTTCAGATGACTTTTCAGATGGTCCTCTACCTGAAGATAGGCTCACAAAAGGGCGTGCAAAAGGGGAAGGTTGTGTGTGATTGTGTTGAAGGTAATTGAGGTGAATACGTATATATATATATATATTTTATTATATATT
>DF239982.1:47129-58493 GCA_000507305.1 Breviolum minutum Mf 1.05b.01
TATTATATATTATATATTATATATTATATATTATATATTATATATTATATATTATATATTATATATGAATCATATATACACAGGTATGTAAAGGTATGTATATAAATATACATACCTATATGTATGTATATATACATATATATATATATACATACCTATATCTGGCAATTTGCTTGTCTACTTTTTTTAAAGTTTGGTTGATCCTTTCAATGATTTGTCAGGATTCCTTTAGGGGATTCCTCTATAGGATCTTGCCTCTTTTCGACAACGAAATGAAACGAAAGGAGTTGAAAAACATCAACTTTCAACTATGGGCTGAAGAGCTTTTTTCTTTGAAAACTTGATATCTTTTGGGTTGATGATGTCTTAGGAACCCATTGTATTGATCTTGGAGTGATATCAGGAGTTCCCAAATTTGATATCTTGGAAGCTTGTTCCCCCCCCCCCCCGTTTTTTTTTCCAGTAATGGATATCATTTGAAGGGAAAGAGGGTGATAACCCTACCACAACAAAGTTTGATGATGCTTGTGAGCACTGTTGATCGTTCAGAACTCCCAAAATCACCAGTGGAGGTTGGTAGTTTTTATCTACCATTATTTTACCAGGTTTGATTAACATCCAAACCGTGGTCGTTTGGGATTTCTTCCACCAACCGTATTACGTAGGGAAGACCCAACTGATATTCGATTCACGGATGGGCTTGGAGATGAGGGACTTCTTGAACTCCAGCTTTTCCTAGTGGTGAATCTCCAACTCACCCTTTTTGAATATGAATCTATATTGAATCATCAACAGAGATCTTTCCAAGTATCTCACATCAAAATAGACGGATGCAATACATCCCTCAAATGAGTGGAAGACTACTTCTCCGTTCGGATTGCATCTTTGTGATGTCTTCCTACGACGCCATCGCCATCTTACAACCCCCCCAAGCCGTTTGCGCAATCCGAAAAAGATAAAGAAACATGATTTGCCTCACCCTCGGCGAGGACAGAAAGCGAAGATGATGAAGACCTCTAGCGACCAAAAAAGGGGTGAAGCAGAGAAGATTTGGCGCATGGATGAATCCAACATCAATGAAATTGGATCGCACATCTCCTCAGTTTGACTTTTGAGAGCTCTTGAACCTACGGATTATTTCTTTAGAAAGTTGTTTTGGATCAATGTGTGGTTGTATTTCAGTCTGGATCTTACACTGCACTACAAGCATTGCCTTTGTTGCCGCGAGGAGAGAAGATATGATGAGTCTGGAACATGTGAGGCCGATGAAATGACTCCGAACGCTCGAGATGGATTTGTGATCTTGTGGAAAATAGGAAGTGTTTTTTTTTTCTCTCTCTGTCTCTCTCCCTCTCTCTCATCCACTTCAATGGCATCCTAAACCCCCAGCATTTGCAGACAGGATGTGCTTGGTTTGCAGACTGGCTCCTCTCAAGGCGCAATCCCAGAGGGATCAGGATTCGTCCGTGGTGTCAGGTGTGGGGTTGAGTGGTTGAGAGGAACATGGCACAAAAACCCTCCCATGAAACTGGTAGGAAAAAAACGGCCAATTTTCCAGGGGCCAACGGTTTCTGGGTATTTTGTTTTGGGAACGTTATGTTTGAATCTTGATTTAGGTGAAGGGGATCAAGAAAGTACTGAAATTTCCAGTTTTTTATCTGATTCTTATCACCCTAACACTAAATATAGATCATTTCTAACCCTTCAAAAGTATTTGCAGGGCTATTTTCTCGACGCTGATTTTTTTCGTGAGGTTTTCGGGCTGCTGCAGTTCCAATATCACAGGCGAGCCCTGAGCACATGGCGCGGCAATTTTTTCTAGGGCAAATTATAAGGACCAAACCGCCGAGGTCACCTTGAATGGTGGTTTAGTGAATCCCCGTCAAATAGGAATTATACTAATTTGCCCAGATTTTTGGAACATCTCGTCTTAGACTTTGCTGGATTTATGATTTACAGCCGTCTTCATGCTTCTCACATGCTTCCCAAGGATCCTCAATGCTTGAGTTGATGTTGTTGATGCTTTTTTGTTGTCGTTCTTCAGTCACAAATGTTTTGATTTGAGTCACTGGTTGGTTGACTTATGTTTGGGATTGTATTATCATGTATGTATCTATTCTCTCTGTCAATGATGGATCATGGTGGCCCTTTCTGGTAATACCTATTTCGCGACGACTTGCATCTGATGCAAAGGTATGCCAGGAGACACCCAAAAGCATCCCCGCAGGCGCGGGGGCAAATGGATGCAAAGGAAGAATCCATTTCGACAAAGAAAACATGGAGAGGAGTGATCATCATCATCATCATCAACATCATCATCAGTATCATCATCAGTATCATCATCATCACCATCATCATCATCATCATCATCATCATCATCATCATCAGTATCATCATCATCATCATCAGTATCATCATCATCATCATCATCATCATCATCATCATCATCATCATCATCATCAGTATCATCATCATCATCATCATCATCATCATCATCATCATCATCATCATCATCATCATCATCATCATCATCGTCATCATCATCCAAGCTGGTGTGGGCTTGAGAAACTTTCACGGATGGGTTAATGAAATCCACAACAAACAAACAAGACTTCTTCGAGTTCGTGTTGACTTTGCGGTGTACCTTACCAGGTACTTTCCTGTAAATGAACATTGCGGTGGCTGGAAAATGGAACCTTTGACCTGAAACATGTATTTCTTATTGAACATGGGGGATCTTCCAGCAATCGCCATTCGTTTCTTTAGAGGGTAGCGTTTGGCCCTCCCGGGCCACCAGCAACAACGGCATCGTTTTGCCTGTCAGCGGAGCCAGGGCTTAGCATTTTGGAGCAACTCACATTCTTGGGCTTTGATCAACGTCCTGCTGAGTGGGGGACCTGAGAGTTCAATTTTTGGGAAAAAAACACATGCGACCAAACAAAAACACAAGAGATGGTGGATGATTTTTTTTGGCCATGGGGCCAGGTTAGGTGAGGTGATCCTTTGTTCTCTTTTTTGGGGGGGGGTGAGTTCTGAAATCAAGGGATTTTGGGATTTTTAGGCACATTTGGGCCATGACAATGTTTTTTAAGAGCAAATATTATCATGTGACAACCCAACGAAAGCAAGGGTCCGAAAATCGGAGGTATATTGGTCCATGCGTATCAAGGCACGAATGGAAATGAGAGGTATCTGAACAGATGATATGGGAGACATCCAAGGTCCGTTGTTTGCTTCAAAAACCGCTTGGAATGATGCATTTTTACCATACCTTTGCGGGTTTTTTGGACGGTTGGGGCATGTCAAAATGCAGCATTTTGTCTCGCAGCGCAATGTGCATTTCGTGCCTGCCAGCGTTTAGGAAAAGCAGCAGGGTTTTATCCACCATGTATGCAATTTCCAGGAAGCAATCCACACAACTTTTCCCCATAAGCGACATTCAAACCCCAAGACATTTCGTGCTGTAGCATCCACCATGTATGCACGTTAACAAGGCAATTCGCCTGACAGGACGTTTCTAGAAGGGGAGAAATAGGCCCAATAGCCCCTCGTAGCTTGTTACGTACGGCCGGAGCCAAAAACCCCCCCTCCCTTTTCTTGTGGAAGATGTTCCCTTGAAAAGGTCGTTGGTATGAGGAACTTGGCTTATTTCAGTCGTAATTAATCAGATATGACTTTGATGGTTGTGGAAAAATAATATCCTCATGCTTTGAGGGGTTTGATAGATGCCAGACGGGTGCAACATTTCTTCCGTCAACAGTATGACCCTTTTTGAGACTTGGCAACCCTTCCATCTTTGCCAAAATTCACATTGATGTTCTGGGGATTCTTGTGGATTTCCTCACTTCACCAAAAGGTGCAACAAAAACTGATGGCACACATGGCCCCATGAAACTCACCCACATGAGTGACGTTGAACCCCCCTTTTTCTTTTTTCGGAGTCCGTCCGAGCTTGCAGAAGTTTTTTGTGGAACATCAATTTTTGCTAGGCTTGCTATGCCCACATGATCCATTCGTATTTGTTTGTTTTCCAGGATCATCACCTAGGCACCGTTTCACTGACAAATATGGAATCTTACACCTTGAAACCTCAGCTTTTTGTCGGGATTTCCACCTCTTTTCGCAGTGGAGTTTTTACACTTTCGGAATTAACACCCAAAAACATTCCCCAAGTTGTGACTTTTTTAAGTCCCTTAGGTAAGTTTACCCCCCGATTTTTTTTTTCCCGCCCTTTTATTAATGAGTCAAAAGTCATGTCACACCAACTTCCATCCCCATCAAAGGTGGGCCTCCAGGAGGAGCCTCACTTTGGAGGTTCGATGATTTTTCTCGAAGGTTTTTTTTTTCGGTCCGTGAAGCGCCAGAAATTTTCTTTGGGGGAGAAAACGTCGTCTCAACGGAATATATATGTCCCCAAAAGAAGAAGCACTTGTTTGTTTTGGCGGCATTTGGTGCCTTGTTGCAAAGGTGTCGTGTGTGTGTATTTTTTTTGGGTTTCTGGTTTTTGGGACAGAAACCGGAAAGTGGGGTGAAATGCCGAGATTTCCCATGATATTTTGGTAGTTCCATTCTTGATTCAAGGTTGCATGACTTCTGCGGAATGTTTTTGGAACCATGCAAGTTGTTGAATGATTAGACTATAGCCCCGCTTCAGATAGTCAATATATATATATGTAATAGATTATACAAATATATATATATATAACTAAATACATATATATATATAAATACAAAGACACAAATATGTAAAGACATAAAAAATATATGTAGGAATATACCCATGTTTACATATGTAAAAAATAGATATATAAATAAAACGAACAACAAAAACATCACCATATTTTCGTCAACATGTTGAACAAAGCAAAAGTGGACTTCGTCGATGCTGGAAACCCAGGATGCGGTCGCTCTGCTGAGCGGCCAGGTCGGAGCTGGTTGTGTTTTGTCGGTGTTGTGTGGTTTGTGGGCAACCTCCATTCACCCATCCATGGTTTGTTGGTGTTGTTGGTGGTGCGTGGTTTGTTGGTGTTGTTGAGGTGATTAGCGATTAAATCCAAAGAGATGATTGGGGTTCGAACTCTTGATTTATTTTTTGTCTTGGTATTTTTAATTGCTTTCATGTGGCTAAGATTGATACTCAAGCTCAAGTCTATTTCAGGATGATTTTCAAACAATCAGTACGGACTCATGCACCGACTCGACATTGGCATACAAAAATGGCTCACTCAAAGTTTTGGAAGAATAAAAATGACTGAAAAATGGCAGGTTGCTATAGTAGCCAGGTTGAGAATGTTCTTATTTGTTTTTGAGGAGCTGTTTTTTTCCTCTTGGAAAAAAATACTGGCCACTACCCAAGAATGCTTCCAAGAAGATGATGATGACGACTATTTTTTTTGTTCTTCTTCTTATTCTCACCAGCGCCGAATTGTAGCGAACATGGAACCCGAAGACGTCGCAAGGAAATTTATCTAAAAACAATCCATTTGTTGGGTTTCGGTGTAGTTCAAAAGATGGCCAGAGTAAGATGAGCTATGCAAACATCAACTTGTCACTTGCTCCTAGAGTCTCTGGTCTCTGGCGCAAAATCGCGTGGACCCCATTTTGGAAGAACAAACAGGGAATTGCATGATCAAGAGGATTTATTTTCCAAATTAGGGTACATTTGTGATGATATCCCAGTAAATGCTGACGCATCTTGCCGTTTCTTATGCCTTCCATGATACAAATTAATGACAACTTGGTGACTGTGGCTAGGGTGCCTCTCTCCCAAGCAAAATTTCACCAGATTCTTGGAAACAAACCACACTTTTTGCCAGAAGTCCTTTGAGTTGGGGAATGTACATCCTATGTAGATAGATATTCATGGGATTGATATATGTACTGTAGATTATTTACAGATAGTAAGTAGGGAAAGTCACAACCCCACCTGTGGGTGACTTGTTTGCAGCGCTTCTTAGAAACATACCGTTGATGGTTCAGAAATCCAACAATCACCAGTTGAGGTTGGTAGTTTATCCCATTATTTACAGGGTTTTATACACATCCCAGGTGGGTTGTTTCGGGTTTCTGAATCATCAACAGTATAACCCTGTCGTTCCTATCCACGATAAGCCATTGGAAGTGGCACCCCAAGAACCAAAGAAACCCCAAATTGAAGGAGGGGCCCCCCCGTCTTTTTTGAACGCACACCCAAAATGAGAAAAAGATATCTTTTGGGAATTCTTGATTTACTGTATCCAAAATGTCCCAAATTTGACCTTAAATCACTACCTGTGAACAGAATCACATCACGAAAAACCGCAGTTTTCGCAGGCCTCAGTCCAGTTGTGAGGGTTTTTCACCTTGCCGCTGTTTTCAACCTGGCGAAGCGGCGTTTTGGCACCGGTTTTTTGGTGCCCCTTTTCAAAGATGAAAAAGTCCCAAGTGTTTTTGGCAACCAACACTGTACCTTGTCTGATTAAAAGTATCCCAAATCATCACCGAAATGATGGAGACATTTTTAGAAAGCAAAGAAGTCTTCGACAAAAATACATCGGGGTTGACAGATTTGACCTTGTAGTCGTTTCAGATTTTTTCACCGCAGGACTCAGAAGTTCGATTCCCAACAAATTCCCGGCAACAAAAACTCAGAAGAAACATCTCTAAGTCAAATTTCAACGTTACCACCCTTAATTGGGTGTTTCCAAAAATAGGGGTACCCCCAAAACACCCCAAAATGATCATTTTTAGTAGGAAAACCCATGGTTTTTGGGTACCACCATTTTTGGAAACCCCCAATTAGTGGAGTCACATGTTTGCCAAATCCACCTGGTGGGCTTTTTTTCACCAACGTCCCAACCGGCCGCCGTTTCGTGGTCTTGCGAAGTTTTTTTTCGGTGGAAACGGGAAGGTGAAATAAAAGCAATCGTTTGGCAGCAATGAGATCTATGGAAGTTTTGGGTTACCCTCCCGGTAACTAACATAGCAACCGAAAATAGACCATCCCAAAAGGAAACTAGTCCTCCAACCATCCATTTTCAGGTGCTATGTTAGCTTCAGGGAGGGTAGATAACTTCAGGAGATGTTATCTACCAAGTTGAGCGATCCTACCTGCGACTTTCTGGGACGACCTGCGCCGCCCCTTTCTCAGAGACTCTCTCTCTCTCTCCTTTGCTCAACATGTTTTGACATCAACGTGTCAGAAATGTAAAATAAATCTTGAATCTTCACACAAACAGGGAAGGTCTGTATGTGTAGTACACAATCATGACTTCGAGGAAAGTACAAGTCTTAGACCTCCTGCCTCACTCAAGAAAAGTAAGGTTTCACGTTACCCCTTTGGAAAAGGGACATGCACACAACACATGTATTTCACCAATGCTCGCAATTCCAATTCTGGAGGGCCTTTGATATTCAGCGGATTTCGCTAAGTTTACTCCCCCAGAAAACAAACATGTCCCCTGGAAAATAATGGTTGGACGACAGACCGCTTTCCTTTTGAAATTAGGCCCCTTTTAAAGGAGAACATTCGCATTTTTTTTTTAAAGATTAACTTCAGTATTTCTTGGGCATCTTTTAATAAAAACTCTCATTGTAATAGATGATCCATTGCTGCCATGGTCGCCCTCCAGAGATGTTTCTCTGGGGTGAAGTCACGATCTCTTTTAGTGATTTTGGAGAGGTGGCAGACCCCTTCAAACCATTCCCGCGAACTTGTTGTTTAAAAAAAACTCGTTTTCGTTTTTTTTGTTTTCTTCTAAAGAAGGTAAAGAACGGATGTATCTATATACTCTAGATGTAGCTTTTGGCAATGTGAATGGTTGCATGTTTGACATTTTGTTTTCGCGACTTATGGAGATGACCCTGATCGGATTCCTTTCGCGGAGACAGATTTTACCACCCCTCCAAAACGCTTTCGAAACAAGGAGGCGAGAAGCAGCTTCTACTACGTGGTTGAAAAAAAACGAGTTCACATGACTATGGTGATGGTCTGAAACAACAAATCATGGGAACATCAAACAACCCCATGGGTTTTGTGGCCTGAAGTTTAACAGACATAGCGCCTGAAAAGTTACCGTTTCACCCAATAGGAAAGGCTTGTCTTCCTTTCCCACTATGTTTCAGGGTCGAACTGTTGAACTTTGGGAGGTGTATTGGAAATATCCTCGGTAGGCCCCGTGGCCTCCGCTGTGGCCTGGGCCTTTTTTCTTTTGGAATTTTCGGCTGTTTTTTGGGGTTGTCACTTCCATCATTTTTCGGGGGGCGTTCCAGAAGTTGGGGGCGATGTGTTTTATTTTCAGATGGGAAAAACTTGACAAAGTTGCTCCATTGCCGCTGCCATTTGCAGAGAAATTCCACAGATAGATCATGTATATTGGGGTATGGCTAAGTGGTCCCTACATGAAAATCATCACTATTTGAGTAGTGACCCCTTAGTAACCTTCATGATCCACTATTCAGACAAAAATACCCACGTTGTTCAAAACCTGTCTTGATAGTATGTAAAATATATACACATACCTGGACACTCCAAAAATTGCCAATTAATGGATGGGTCCCAAACGTGCCATTAAGCAGCCCCTTGGGGTTTAAACAGCACCGGAGGGTGCTGACCTAAATAAACCTTACAGCCAAGTCTGTCAAGTTGTTTCGGGGCGCAAAAACCATGGCGTTTTTGGTGGATCTTCCGCGTGGCACGGCATCAACGCTTTTATGTTTGGCGACCTTGAGCTTGGGCCGAAAGTCAAAAGTGAAGTCATGGCTTTGGCTGCGGAAAGCGCTCTGGACCTTACTTCCAATGGTGCTAGGTGCCTTGGTTCCAAGAAAGGTTTCCCATGAGGTTGTTGGTTGATGATTGCTGGTACAGTTTACTGTGCCCGGGAAAACCATCGTTGACCCGTTTTATATATGTTTTTCACTATAAGACGATTTGCGATGGTGGCAATGGACTGTTTTATTTTTGCCAAGAGGGATTTTTAGCCCAAGATTCCTTTGTTTTTTTTCCGTGCAAAAAGGCTCCCCGCTGCCCCTTTGGTTGTTTGGCTCACATAGGATCACGAATTCCCTGGCACCTGAACCAACCAGGATGTCATGGGATGTTGGGATTAGAGTTGGTCAGTCTTGATAGCTGGATTCTTCCCAGCCATGATGACATTTTGAAATTTGACTATGTTGTGTTGTAGTTTGGTTGGTTAAAATGCTCAGGTAAATGGCAGGATTTTGGAATCCAACTTTGTTTGGTCGTTTTTCTCAGAGGTTTTCATTGCGGGAATTGGGAATTGAAAAAACCCAACGTCGAACTAGAAGGTTCAATTTCCCAGCATCCACGCACTAGAAACCAAGAAGAAGTGAAGATACCCACCTGAAGTTTTTTTAGGCTCACCCCTGAAAAGTTACCGTTTCACCCAATAGGAAAGGCTTGTCTTCCAACCATCTATTTTCACGGGCGAAAGTTGGCTCACAAACGGTTGAAGTTGGCTCACGTTGGCAGGATACCAGTTCTGAAAGATAGATTTGATAAGTTTTGGGATGCGAACCCCCTCCCAGTAGTGGGAAATAAAGGTTTAATGATTCCACTTCAAACTAGAAAATTAACAAATCTGTATCAAGTAAAAAAAGTCACAAACATGTCCTTTTGATCCTGGAGTACAATAAGAAAAAATCATAGTGACACCGAATCGTGGTCAATGTTGATTCACTTTCCTACTGTTGATGGTTCAGAAATCCGGCGATCACCAGTTGAGGTTGGTAGTTTATCACATTATTTACAGGGTTTTATACATCCCAGGTGGTTGGCCTTGGGATTTCTGAACCATCAACAGGTAGGATTTTTGAGGGCCATTGTATCACTTGAGTCCCATTTTTGCTGTGTGTTGCTGGTCCCGGGTCCCCTTCAAATCCGAGGAAGAAACCCTCCAAGAAACTAACTGCAAAAACGTCACTGAAAACAATTCGAGCCCCCGTGGAATTCCGGAGATTCAGAACTTGGAAGGCACATGAAAGCACCATTCTTAGGGACGAGATGGCTGTTAGTTTGAGAGTGTGTACTAGTTAGTTTTCAACCACCAACTGGGTGAAATGATCCAATTTGAGGAGCATGATTTTTCAAATGGGTGGTTCAACCACCAACTAGGTGTAGCTTTGTTTGTTCCAAGTCCTAGAGTTTCCAAGGACTTCATGGATCAGCCATATTCACAGAGGGAGTTTTTTTTTTTAAAATCTCTTCAACTGGCTGTTTTTTTTTCAAACGGTGCTTTGGTGATGTGCAAAATAAGTTACTGCACCCCCAGAAAACTAACATGGCAAGCTGGAAAACTACATGACGAACAACTGTGCAATGAAAAGACGGGACGGTTACGTTTTTAGTAGAATCTTGGTTAATTTTTCATTCTTTCCATGCTGAGACTGGAATAAATATCCGATCTCCATTCATGCTTGGTGTTGTCAAAATCTCCAACCAACCAAATCTCCACCTTTTCAAACCTCAGGTCGTTGTCTACTATCCTGGCGTAGATATTTGAAAGCTTATGGGAAGCATCCGGGTACGGCCGACAAACGTGCGCTTTGTTTCAATCCTTCCATGCGTCCAAGCGACTTCGAGGAACGTTTCATTGGAAAGACCTCGGGCATCTCGGTTGGGTTTTCTGTGGAAAACACACATTTTTTTTTTACCAGAAATGATAACCTGGAAACCTAAACATCCACTTTAAAATGGTTGTTTCAATTGGATGATTCCAAAATCATTATATGAAAAATGGGTGTTTCACCAAACATCCATTACAGTAAAACATGGTTGTTTAGGGTTCCAGGAAAGGATGGTAAGGAATTTCCCCCTTTATTTCATGGACTTGGAAGGCTGTCATAGGTGGACTGTATGACATATATGACTTGGAATGGCTCACCCTGCACCTACCATTATAAGTGGCAAGTGAAGATATGATGTTTTGAATTGACGTCTGATATGGGTCTGTGTCTTTTTTTGGGCAGGGTGAGTTTTTAGTTGTTTGATTTTAGATGGCTATGACGGTGAAGTATATTGCTTTCGACTGGATCATTGTTATGAATCTGCTTTGGAGATGTGGAACGTCCATGCTGTATGAAGATTCATCCAAGATAGTTGTTGGATGATTTGTTCTGAAGAACGATGGGCCTTCAAGGGATGATGGGCCGTGAAAAAAGGTGAATTTTATGTTAGCATTTTGAGGTACCCAGCTGTTTTTTTTATTGGGAGGATATGCCCACACTGCATACCTAAAAGTGCCTTGAGTTTAACCTTTGGCATGTGAAAGAGAACATGGTCTCTTGTTTTGGATGCTGAAACCTTCTCCAAAGGATTATCACCATCTTATCATATATATATATATTCATACCCAGATTTTTCTGAAA
>DF239982.1:58646-111647 GCA_000507305.1 Breviolum minutum Mf 1.05b.01
AGAGAGAAGAAGAAGAAGAAGAAGAAGAGGAAGAAGAAGAAGAAGAGGAAGAAGAAGAAGAAAAGGAAAGAAAAGGAGAAGAGGAAGAAGAATTCGTAGAAGAAGACAAAGAAGAATAACAAGAATAACAAGAAAAATAAGCAGCAGGAACAACCAACAACCACCAACCAATAAACTAGTTCATCAAAATTTCCCCAAAAGTGCTCCCTCCCCCCAAAAAATCTACAAAAAACACAGCTTTTTTCAGAGGCCTCAAAGATGTCTATGACTTCATCGTGGTGGGTTCTGGCAGTGCTGGCTGTGCTGTGGCTGCCCGCCTGGGTCGTATGGGTGCCTCAGTGCTGTTGGTGGAAGCTGGTGGCGAAGCACAACGATCGGATCGAACGCAACGTGCACGAGAAGCTTTCAGATGTTGGCAATCCGAGCACCTTGGGTGTTGTGAAGGTTTGTTGTGAAGTTTGTTGTTTGTTGTTTGTTGTTTGTTGTTTGTTGTTTCTCAAAAAACCCTCCAACGTATGATACAAAGGAGAGAAACAAAAATTGGAAGCTGGCAAAATTCGGGGTGCCGCTCGAAACATCTCTAGATGACGTTGGCGTTTTTTTGCTGCAGACATCTTCCAGACTTGGGACTGATTTTTTTTGGGGAGAGCTGCAGTTGGAAAAATCAAGGGATGGATTCCATGGATTTGTTCATTTTCATATTCAAATACTATTAATAGAGGTTCAAACTAAAAAACCTGAAATTTCAGGAGTTTTTTTTCCAAAGAAACCACCTGTCTTGAAACCGCTGAGGATTGATTGGGGTTTTCGCTCTACACCACAGAAAGACTTGCTCCCAGAGGGTCGTGTTATTGACTTGGAACGTGGAAAAACCTTAGGTGGATCTTCAGCTATCAATTACAATCTTTGGGTACATGGTGCAGCAGCAGATTTTTATCGTTGGGAAACACAATATGGCTGTGAGGGTTGGTCTTATAAGGAGGTTCTTCCCCATTTCCAAGCTTTGGAACGATTTTCGGAAGGTTCCGAAGCTTCAGAAGTTTCTTCAACTGCTCGTGGGAAGGAGGGGCTTATAGGAGTAGCACCACTCTTTCCACCTTTACCGGAAGTGGAAGATTTTATGAAGGCTTGTGAAAGCCATGCAGATGCGAATCGCATCAAAGATTATAATGCAGGATATTTAGCTGGTGTCTCGCCGGTCCAACTTTCAACGGGTGGTACAGCTGGAGGACGACAAGATTGTTTTTCTACCTTAGTGGAGCCTTTGTTGAAGCATTATCCTAACTTGCAAGTGGTCAGTGAGACCTTTTGTCGCAAGGTGCTTCTGGAATCCGACCTCCAAGCGCGAGGTGTTGAATTGGAACTGCGAAGTGGTGAAGTGCTACGGATTTCGTGTCGAAAGGAAGTGGTTCTGAGTGCTGGTGCTCTACTTACTCCACAACTCTTGATGCTGTCCGGTATTGGTGAAGAGGCACATTTGAAGGACAGGGTTCTAAACAAAGTGGGGGAAATGTCCCAGAACCTTTTTTGTGTAATCTATATATATATATATATATACAGTAGGGTTTCAGATTTCACCCAAACTAAACCTGGGCCCCTTTTAACATATGCAAAGACTAAATTTAAATCATGGTAGTAGATTTTCTGGAATTCGTAGCCACATGAAATTATTCCTCCTCTTCTGATTGTTTTGGTGAAACACCAGCGAGCTTTTGTTTGGGTTGTCATGGACCCTCCCATTTGTCATCTGCCAGCGGGGGCCATGGGCCATGGGAATCAGGGTGGCAAATTTTCAAGACGAATTGCAGGAGCATGGTATCCCATGCCTTTTGGATCTTCCAGCAGTAGGAAGGCTCGCATTTTTTTGTCAAACCTGTAAAGAGTGGGTGGCTTTTGTGGGGCAATTGTGAAGTCTTCCCTGCGTTTTTGTGTGTTTTTTTTTCACAGGGGCATGATGATGATTTTGAGCCATCAGCTATTTATATATAGATTGTAACGTATATATTTATATGATATGAGCACTGTATCTCTCTCTCTCTCCCTCTATATATATATACATTATATATTATATACAGTACTACATATACATATATATGTATATATATATATATATGGGCCATCATCAATGTATTTAACGATGTACCCATTGGCGAACTAACATAGCAATGGAATATCCCCATGTTCAATAGGCAGTATGTTTTCAATCCGGGTCCATTTATCGGAGTGGACCGGGTCTTTTTTCGAACCCCGACGTGTTTTTTTTCGCTGCGTGTTGTTGAAACATCCGCCAGGAATCTTTCCGATCACCCCATTGTGCCCATTCTGGCAGAGATGGCGCCAGGTCCGAAGCCGTTGCGGTCGTCAGAACTCGTCGTTGATCCACCTGGGGGATGTTGTTATTAAAAAAACTCCTCACCTGTGAAGTGGTTTGGACAGAATTTTGGTTCACCATTTGAATAGTATGTGTATATATATACATATACATGTATAGAAAATCCCCTGGAAATGACATGGGTTGTTGTTGTTGTTGTTGTTGTTGTTGTTGTTGTTGTTGTTGTCGTTTGTCGTTTGTTGCTTGTCGTTTGTCGTTTGTTGGTTGTTGTTTGTTGTATGTTGTTTGTTGTTTGTGAGGCCAGAAGATGCAGGGAAGCCGTTTTCACAACTCCTGCGGAACCCATGGGGTCTTCTTTTGGCAATCAAAGACTGGACGCAGCCGCGAAGCGCGTTTGGGCAAATCGATGGGAAGCGACATGGAGACGATTTTCAACTCAAGGATTGAGCTGAGCCTTTATCCTAAGGCCCCAAGGTCAAGGATGAGAGGGAAAAAACATCATGGGCCTTGTGCCTGTTAGAAGGGGAAAAAACCATGGGTGTTGAACCAAAAATTGGGAAACACCCCAAAATGGATGGTTTATAATGGAAAATCCCATTGAAATGGATGATTTGGGGGTACCACCATTTTAGGAAACCCCCATTGTTGCCTGATTTATGATTTGCCCCTGAACATCTACTTCAAGTGGATCAATAAATCTCTTCCACCCGTGAACTTTGGAGAGATTTGGGGGAGGGGCCCTTTTTTTTGGAGCTCGGTTGTTTTGCGATACCCCCCTTAACCTCCAATAATACTGTTAGATGCAAGAAATCCTGCACATCCGCTATCACTAAGGTTGATACCCTCCCTGAAACTAACAGCAAACGCCCCCTGAAAATAGGCCTAAACGCATCCTAAAATCATATCATGCATCGTAATCAAATCTGAATTTTGATTGTACCCTAGGTCTCAACTTGGGGTGTTTTCATCTTTTTGTTCATCATGAGAATATGCCCGGGATGCCCCCCCTTAATGCCAAGCTCCCCTACCAGAAAATAAGGCTGTAGTAATGATCAATGGATATCTATAATGGGTTACATAATCGCGCCAAAAAGGGAGCGATTTCTTGGGGGTACTGTTGTTGGCATTGTGGGAGGAGTTGTGTGTGCCGGTTGGCCCCTTAGATTCTCATCACAATTTTGACATGAATTAATGTCACCCTTGGACCTTCAAAGATGCTGATGGTTGGAGCTGGTGGGAGGTCATGGTTCATGAATGTGGTGCCTCCTTATTCAACTTCACGGCTGACTATCGTTCTTCGATTTTCTGGCGATGGCTTGGAGATCTGGCGCTACTCTGGGCACGCTTTCGAGAACGTTGGATGACCGGCGATGCCTTTGATCGTGGCATCGAGGTTGTTGGGGGGGTATTGGCGGGGAGCAGGCAGAACGAGAGGAAAATTGGCAAAAATGAGTTGGAGATTGATTTCAAAATGGGTTTTTTGATGAGTTTTTTGTTTCTTGTAGTTTCTTATGCTCAGTATTTGGAGGCTTAGAATTGATGGGAAGAGATTGTGACCCATACCATCCATGTATGATATATTTATACCTACTTTTACCATCAAAACCAACCATTCATGTAGGTAAATATACCAGTCCCATGAATTCTATGGGTAAGACCAGCAATGCTTTTCCAGGGAGTTGCAGGGGATGAAGATGAAACTTGACTTTGCATCACCCGCTACCATGATTGAAACTCCATGTTTGTTCTCATCAGCCCAGTAAGGCTTTCAAAACTAACCATGACAAGGTTTTCGTTGGAAGTTTTGGGATGACTCTCTCTGAATTACCAAGGATTTTAATCTCCCCCAAAAATTAACATGTCACCTTAAAAAGGGACCATTTCAACAGTAAAAATTAGTCTTTGAACCATTTCTAGGAGCGATTTGTTAAGTTTTGCTGGGAGTAATTATTGCATGTCACCCTGTTACCACTCACTCCTTTCGGTCGCAACAAATCGAAACCCCCGCCAGTTGATGACCATTGGAAACCATCCACAGAGCCGGGGGACGGTACGACTACAGAGTGGTGATCCACATGTTCCACCCGTGGTGGATCCAAAATATATGGCAGAAAAGGAGGATGTGGATGCCATGATTGAAGCTGTAAGGTGGGGTAGGTAGATGTTGGGGGCTTGCTTGTTGTTGTTGTGTTTTGGTTGAAGCTTTTTTTGGGGAGAAGTTGGGAGTGCGAGGTTGTTTTTGGGAAATTGGGTGTGGTGTTTTTGTTGGGGCTTGGTTTTTTTTTTGCAGGAGTGTTTTGGTAAAAGACATTGAGAAGTGATGTTATTTTTCTTCAGTACATTGAAGGGCGGACCTTTGTTGATGGTGAAGTGTGAGTTCCGTACGCATTTTGGTAGGGACAGAGTCGAGCTTGACGAAGTTAAAACATCACTAAGTGAGTTGTACAGACTGAAGATCTGTTGAGTTTCTTAAGGAAAACCTCTCCAATATTTTTTTTTGAACATTTCTGCATCTCTTTCATTCCAAATCAGCCCATGTCTTTAAAAAAAAACACCTTCGGACCTGTTGGGATCTATTATTGTCAAAGCACCCAACGTCCATGGTGGGACCCTTGGTCAAAAAACGGCCACATGTCCGATTGGAGGCAAATGAGGGGAATTTTTTCCGCTCCCTCCATGGCGCAGTATGTGCATTCCTTCCATCCATCCACACCCAGTGCAGATGCCAGCGAGGCAAGGTCTAGGGCTGGGTTGCGCGTTTGGGGCTTGGTGCCAGGCTTCAATATGTATGTAAACATTGGGGCATGCCTAAACCTAGTAACAGTAGGCAAAAGTGATCACATCTTTATGAAGGGAAAGCTTCTTCAACTTCATTATCCACTGTGAACAGTGTTTTTGGTAGGACACAATGTATATATGGTCTAGTCTATACCTGTTGATATTTTATTCTGTCCTCTTATGCGAAGAAAAAGACAGCCATGCAAATTGTTGAAGGAAGATTCACGGACAGCTCGTTTCATGGAGCGATTTGACAGCAGTGAATCGAAGTTGAAACAACCTCACAGGTGCCTTAGGTTTGAGCCACAGAAATAGAAACCCTAACCCTATCCCATCCCATCAAAAGGCATGTTTGAGTCGATGATTTTCCGAACTTCCCAAGGTGGCGTATGTTAGTTCCCTGGAGGGTGTATATATAAATATATATATATATATACACACAAAATGTATATGTATTATACATATACGTATATATATATATAGATATATATATATATAGAATTGCAAGAAACAATCACCTTCAAGCGGCTTTGTGAAAAGAAAATGCCGAATTAATTTCAGGGAAAGCCAGATGTGTGAACTATTGCAATTCACACAGATCAAACACGTATATATATATATATAATNTATAATATATATATATATATGTATGTATGTATGTAAGTGTATTTATATATATATATACATATTCTAAATCATATATCTATATCCTTGCAGGAACTAAAATATCCCCTCTCAGGGTACGTGAGAAGATCAGTGCCTTTTCGATTTGTGGGATATAGTCTTTATGAAGATGGTACACACGCGTACATATATATAAATATATACCGTGGGAGTCCAAGAATGCTTTAAAGGTTTTTGCGGAAAGGCGACCATTGTTTCAGTGAGGGAATTCTTGAAAACTATTGTGCAATGGTCTTTGACATCCAGGGTGTATATAGTAAATAATAATAAAAAACATATTTATATATATACATATTTTTAGAATCACAGGTTTGAGATGGAATCAGCCAAGTTTGCCATAACCATATTTTTAGGGCTTAAGATCCTTCACTTTTAAGGGTTTTTAACAGCACCTTTTTTTTAGGGGTTAAGATGGTGGTTTAGTAGGAGCATCCTCCCAATGAATTCAACAGGCCAAGTCGTTGGAAATTTACATTTCGAAATCCTTCCACACCTGAAACTGGCGCAAGTTTTGGGGTAATGATCCTCGTTTTGTTTTTGCCCGGAGCTGGCTTCTCGTATGTAAACTTCAAAAATCATGCTTGGAACGATCCATGTCGGCAATTAGCAGTTGTACTTTTGAATTTGTAATTCATCTCACTGGCTCATGGCCTTCTAGGTAGACCACAAGGTCCCTTGGCCAAATTTATTTCAAGTTTGTTGATGTGTCATCAGGACACTTAGGTCGCCTGATGTACACGACACCCACCAGCTGTGTGACCCGTCTGACAGTAGGAGCATCCTCCCCAAAGAGCCTTAATTCAGCTTTGGGACCAAGATATAGAAACTTGCCCATATACATATATATATATATGTGTATATATATATATATGTACATATATATATATATACATAAATACATAAATACATAGATAAATGAATAAATACATGAATAGAAAAATAAGTAACTAGATAAATAGATAAGTTTACATACAGTAGATAGACAACTACATAGATGGAAATAGATACAGACATATATGGGTGTTTCCAAAAATAATGGTACCCCCAAGTCATCCATTTTAATAGGGTTTTCCATTATAAACCATCCATTTTGGGGTACCCCCATTGTTGGAAACACCCATATATACCACATACGTTTGATTTTCTACCCCGAATCCCCACCGAAGGCAGAGCTTGCGGCATACGTCCGTGCAAGCTGCAGAAGCACGTGGCACTATTCCTGTACCACGCGGATGGGTCCTGCTACGAAGGTGGAACGTTTGAGCGTTTGGCGTTTGGGTCTGGTGGTGGTTTTTAAACGGGAAGATGTTGTAATTAGTATACCGTAAATCCCTTAGGTTTTTTTTGTTTTTTTTCCGGACTGACTGTCCCGAAAATTCATCGTTTGAACCTTTTTTGACCAGAAACAGGATGGATTTCTCTGTCACACTGTCCATTTTCAACGGTTTTTTTAAAACCATTCTCGGCCTTGTATTTTTTTTTTGAGGGTCAAGTTTCTTTGATCAAATACAGCGACTCCAATGCCCGAGATTGGACAAAAACTCAACTCCCAGAGATTTAACATACCAAAAAAAGGCCATGTTTCAAAGGAATCACCTTGTCCAACCCATAATTTTGGGTATCCAGCCGTTAGTTTTCGGGGGTGTAGTTTTGCCATGCAAACTGTGACTTTCTTGGTTTTTTAAGGGATTTTTGTTGGTGAAGAAAAGCATCAGCTCTTTTTTTTGAAAAATTCCGGAATGGATAACGGGAAATCTCTCAAGAACATCTTTTGTTTATTATTATTTTCATGATTTTGGACAAACAAAGTCAAGTCATCAAAACTTTTCACCTCGAAAAAAAAAATCATTGGCTTGCTTCCCGGAGATCGCCGAAATTTTCATGTTTTCTTTGCATCCATTCAGGGCAAATTGAAGGTTTGGCGAAGTACCTCCCTCAAAGTTTAACGGCTGGAACCTGAAATAAAAGGAAATGTTTTTGCAAAAGTAATTTGCAGGGGCTGATTTTCAGGTTCCAGCCATTAAAACTGGGTGTAAGATATCGAAAACTAAACAACTCAGCCACTTCCAATCGCCTTTTTGGGTGGTAAAATTGCCCCAGAAAATTCAGCTGAAGCTAATGATATCGAAAATGAACCCAGGTATTCGTTGCGGCAAAAAATGAAAAGATGGCAGAACATCATCGGCTTAAAAACGTGGCCGCCGGTTGTGCAGGAGAATGTCTGCGATCCTAAAGGACGTGTTCATGGAGACCCTTGGCAAGTGGAAGGGCGAACGTAGGTATACTTTGGGATTCTTTTTTACCAATTCCAGATTTTTGCTGATTTTCAGGTTTTTTTTCTCTACAAAACACATCTGAACAGATTTTTCCTGTTCTTAAATGTCCCAAAAGGTAACCATGACATCACAAGCAATATCATGTGGGATCCCTATTGTACGAAATCCCAGAAATATCCTTGCGGTCCTATTCATTCTCTGATTTTTCGGGGTCGATGAATGATTTTTCCATTTCCGGGGTTCCGCGAATCAATGGAGGGACATTTTTTCTGTCCCCTTGGTGTAGTGAAGTTTTAGGGTGAGACCTATGGGAAGCTTGGCAAAGCCATGAGAAGCCACATGTCTTGGGCCCACCTTCCCGATGGCAAATGAAGGTTTAAAGGTTTAGGTGGGGGATTCCTGAACCTAAAAATGCAATGATCCTGGTTGGTCACTGGAATCCCAACCTTTCTCCTATGATTGCTTGGTGGAATTTGGGATCATGATTTGGACCTAAAGATGTGAAGCAAGTGTTGGACCAAAACATCATCATTTTCATTCATGGTGATTTTTGGACCATTTTTTGGGGCGTTTCGAATTCATAGCAAGCATGTTGGGTCGGTACATATCAATCTGATGTCACTCCATCTGCTGATTCATTAACAGTTCTTCCCGAACTTTCCCCAAGGGAGGGGTATTGAACCTCAAGCAGTTTAGGGTAAGCTAACCCCAACTCAACACATCATTCTGGTCAAATCATAGCGAAATCACACGATTTTGTGAGCCCCCAAACGTTAAAGGTAGCTTTGATGTGCAGGGAAAAATCCCCGAATCTTTCAGGGAAACTCAGAGGTGCAGTGAAATATTATGACAATTTGGCCAGGAATGTATACAAGGTGGGCGCCCCTGTTGATGCATTCAGAAATCCGGGATCAACTCACCAGTTGAGAGAAAGGTCGTTTCTCCCATGATTTACAGGGGTTTTGTGCCATCTACTTTCCAGATGAGTTGGGGTCCCCAACGGTCAACCCCATCATTTGAGGTACAGAACTTACGTGTGGCAGATGCAGGTGGCGGCCGTGCGAGTTGGGGTGGGAAAGGTGAAGTTTCATGGTCCCTCCATTTTTTCCCAGCAGGTAGGGGTTGGTGAGGAGAATGAGTTGTTTGTATTTTTTTTTGTAAAAAAAACAGGGTGAATCCTTTTGAAAAAAAGTGTTTGAAATGTGTTTCTTCTAAATTTTAATTTTATCACTTCATTACTTCTTGGAAAAAAACATGTTCACCAGCTTTTTTCAAGCAGAGCCTACATGAAAAAGAAACGGTGGTCCATTAGGGTGGCAACTTCAAATCAACCAAGCCACAGGCTTGATGCCAGAAGTGGTGAGTGGCAATACACACGCAGCGTACCTTTGACGGTTAAAAATGAATCGGCTTCCCGTTCTGCCATGGCTGTATTTGAAAGGTAGCTACTATTCAATGATAGATAAAGAATTCAAACAACGTATATGGCAGTATTCAATCTCTGACTGGCAAAGATTCTTATATGATTGGAGTGATTTATTTTTCACTTAACTGGGAGGAAGGGTAAATGTTCACAGGAAACAAGATGTGTTTTGCTTGCCCTTCTCGATATTCGGCATCGATGCTTCCCTGGCTTTGCAAGCCAACAAAGGAGACATCAACAAAAAAACCCGAAAGATGATGAGATTTTCGGGCCTTTTTTGATGGTTTGCCATTTTAAAAATGGTGGACAGATACACTGAGGTTGGTTTTTGAATGCCCACCCAATGGCAGTGTTGGCTTGGCCCTTCTGAATTGACCCCCCAAAAAAAACAAAGGTATGGTTGATGGTTGACATGACACATGAGCATGCAGGTATATTATATGTCATATATGTATATATATATATTATATTATATTATATTATATTATATTATATTATATTATATTATATTATATTATATTATATTTTTTCATGATAAAGAACATATTATATAGATTATATTATATAGTATATAGTACTGTATATATATATATATATCATATGTTGGTTTCTCAACTTATTCATTTCCATTGTGGAATGTCCTCCCTGAAAGTTCCAGTCCATGAGGTGCGTGATGATCGGCGATCGTGTCTTGGCTTTTAGATGTGTGGGATTTGTGGCTTTTAGAATGTCGTGAAGAGCGCCAGGATGATGTATATATCTATACGGGGGTTTCCTGAAATGGTGGTAACCCAACAACCATGGGTTTTCCTACTAAAAATGATCATTTTTGGGGCCCGTTTTGAGGGCAAAAACCACCATTCAAGGAAACACCCATACTATACATCTACACATATTTTCCACGCACACACACAGCTCATGTGACATTCAGACGCGACGCCCTTGGGATGGTGCCGGAGATGTTTTTGTTTTGCAAAAAACCATGGATTTTTTAGAGGGTTTCCAAGATTACTAAGGTATTGGATACTTCATTGCATCCGAGTACAGCTGAGAGCTGTGTGGTTTCCATGCTTGAGAAAAAAGCCGGTTGTTGGAGTGCTGATAAGAAGCCAAGCAAGATTTGACCCACTTGAGTTTTGAGAAGTTGTTTTTCTGAGAAAACATGTTGATGTTTTTATTGTCCAACCAGCCATTGTCCTCTACTCTGAACATGGCAGGTGCTCAAACAATTTGCATACAGAAAGCCCACGAGAGAAATCATGCCATTGGGGTCCCGAAATCAACATACTAACAGTCATCAGTCATGAGTCATCAAAGGGTTTTCCATTTTCTCTACTAAGGAGGAACATCTTTTTAATGCCCATAAATCATCCAATCAGTGGATCTCAAACATCTTTCAAACATCTTTTCTGTTTGGTCACTTTGAACAACTTCGACATTGGCCCCGTAATTCCCTCATTCACGGCCTCCGAGCTGAAGTAAGCTAGCAGCTAGCAGCAGCTTGGGTGCTAATGGAGGGTGCTGAAAGTATGGAGGACTATGACTTGCTAGAAGCGCTACCAGCGGAATTTACTCGTGAAGTGGAACTCATCCCTTTTTATGCGGCAAAAGTGCCCAAGGCTTCACCAAAACGGGCCAGAAAGAGTGGGGTTGGAGCTGTCTTTTTTTTGGTGGGAGGTAAGGGTGGAGGTGCATTCAAAGATACAATGGGGGGGGGGGTGTTTTGAAGAAATGAAGCGTTTTTTTACAATAAAAAATTGCTAAGCAGCACCTTCAAGTGATTGGTTGGAACGCTGCAGGGTGAACATTTTTTGGACCGGTGGGTGGTTGGTTGCTCATCCTTTAACTCAAAACCCTAGTGACTTTCAGCTAAAAATAAAGATGTAAGGGGAATGTGGAAGCAAGCTTGGTAAGAAGATTTTGGGGCAGATTTACAAATATCCCTTTCATGGTAAGGTTCCGACCATTGGTTGATCGGTGGTTGATTGGGAAAAGATTATGGAGGTATCATTCAAAGGCTGTCCATTCTGAGGTTGATGTTGGGAAGCAAATACAATAGAAACTCGCCCTAAAGGTTAAAAGTCGAAAGGAGGTTGTGTACAGCAATCCTTTGAGAAGAAGTCAAACAGCCGGTACAAGTTATCAAGCCGAATCTCCGAATCCCACTGTCCGACCGCCGACTTTTCTCCAGGCACTTTGTGGGGAGCTTTTGAAGATGTTGCAGCCGTTAGGTGAAGACTTGAAGCATTTGAAGAGGGTCAGGTACCTTCGTTTCCCGTTTTTTTTCCGCGTTGCAGAGATGTTGGGTGTTTTTTTCGAAGACACGTGGCTGTGTGTTTGAGGGAGCATGTTTTTTTTCCTGATCGATATGGATTTTGAAACGTTTGCATGAGGTTGAAATAAACGTTTTGAGACGACTTTGTTATTGTAACGGGACTCACACTAGACCTCATTTTCATCTTAGAGCTTTGTTAAACCAACCAGTATTTCTTGTGAAAAAAGATCTCTTCAGGGAATGGAGTCCAAGGCAGAAACATATTTGGTGGCTTTATGACGGTTAGTTTGTAAGTTGGGTTAGTTATATCCGTTCTTCATTCCTGTCATTTGGTCTATAATTTCCCCAATTGGGGTTGAAACCCAACTTACTCACTAGTTGCGATAAAAAACATGAGCCACCAAGTAGCCCACCTAGAAGGACAAAGACTTTTGAAGCATCTTTAAGGAAAAAAACCCAGGGTCCTTGCCCATGATCACCGTGTTTTTGATCTGTCAACCTTTTCGCTTAAGCCGTTTTTTCCACAGGCCCAGCTGTTTACTTGGGGTAATTTATAATTCATCTGATTCATGATGGGACTATCTTTCGAAGAAGCAGTACCCCGCTGAAATTTAAGATAGAGACCCAAAATAAAAACCAAATATTTTGAAGCCGGATATACACACATATATATATATATATGTATACATTTTCCCAAAGGCATATCATTTTTTGGTATCTATTCGTTCAATTTCTGAGGTGTAATAGTAACCAGTCCAATGAACAGTTGGACGGGAGATTTCATGACTTCATTTGTTACTTGGTCCCCTTCAGAAGTCAAACATCGCCAACCGTTGGCCCCACTTTGGTTGGAAAATCGCAGATGGATGAATGACCAACTGGTACTCCCCCAAATTTTTCCGAGAAAAAAAACAAACAAACACCCCACTCCTCCAACCAATTCCCCAGGGAAATTTCTTTACAAAAAATGGGAACATTCCAAGGGGCTGGTTCTTGGGCTGGCCACCTTGGCGCCAGCCTTCTGCCATGAAAAGCTTTCTGAGTTGGTTCATTGGGAGATGGATGGATGTTTTTTTTTCTCTTCGCGCCAAAAAAACCCTTGCCACCAGATTTTTGTTGATCCAAAAAAAATCTTATAGAACGAACAATTGGAGTTACCAACCCAGCTCTCAAGATGGGTTTGTTGCATCAGACCCAACATTTTTCTTCTTCCAAACCCAAAGTGCGGAGGCCGGAGGGAGCAAACTTAGTGGTGTTGCTCGGGGAAAAGACAGATCTTGTGGTGCAAAAGTTTCTTCAAGAGCATGAAAGCACTTCGGCACCTCGGAACCAAAATGACCAGAAAGGGAGAAAGGGAAGGGAAGCACCTGAACAAAGGTACATTCCCAAAAACTAACAGTTCGCCCCTGAAAATAGGCCTTTACAAGGAAAAGTAGTCTCCCAATCACCATTTTTCAGTGAGCTATGTTGGGTTTTTAGAGAGTGTAGCATTTTGTTGGAAGAGGTGGGCTTGCTCTTGATGGGAAAGCAACTTCAAATTAAAGATCAAACACTTCAAATTTGAAAATTCAAACAGTTTGGCGTGCATTCTGCTGGTGTTTTTTTAATTCAAAAGGACTTGGATGAATCATTTTGACTTTGTATCAAGTATGAAATTACAATATCTCGGTGAATCTACAATCATCTCTCAAATTTATCTTTGCTACTGGATTTTGTTGATATTGCATACTGTAGATATGCGTCATAAGATTTCAAACGTTTCATAATATATTCTAATATACTGTTATACTCTATGGATATCAAATGGAACACTTCCATTTTCACTCTAAGGTTCATCTGTCGCACTTCCATGTGTTCCGCCACAAAAGTCACGACCTTTTTCCACGGTTTTTTTCCACGGGAGTTCCCCTCAAGGAGGTGGTACAAGTGCCACGGTTTTCTCCTTTGACTGCTTGGCAAATGGAGAGTTGCATGAGGCGAAAGGGAGGGATCCGGCCACTACAGTACCCACCGTTTGGATGTATCCCAAAGCCATGTCAATAATGGGGCAAAGTACCAACCTCAACTGGTGAGTTGATCCCGGAATCGGTGGGATGAGTTGGGGATTGGTGGGATGAGTTGGGTCCCTGAAGCTAACAGCAAGGTTTGCCTCTGAAAATCAGGCCAAGCCTTGGGTTTTTGCGGTTTTCCACCTGAGTTCATGGATGGTTGCAAGACGAGTTTCATTTCCTTAACAGGGGGGTTGGCTCGGCCTATTTTCAGGGGCGAATGCTGTTAGTTCTTAGGGATTTTAAACCATTGATTTTCATGGGTCAACTCGCTGTTAGTTTCAAGGAGTTTGCCAGTAGATGATGTGAGTTGATGTAGCCTAACAAATGGTGCCTTTCATCCCGGTGCTGACTGGGGCACCGACATTCCATGTGCGGGTTCCATTTTTTTTTAAAACGAAGATCTCAATGAACATTCCCTATCTTCAATAGAAGATCTAGAAGTGGTCCATTTGTCTACTGCCAAAAAATTGCCGTTTGAGCAAAGCTCACATGTTTTTTGGTTTCTCGCATGTGATTTTTTTGGAAGTAAAACAAAGTGACCCCAGCAGGGGGGGGGGGCATGTTGGAGCAACTTCAGTGCTCCGAAACGTCGTTTTTCTCGTTGTCGAAGATTCTCGCAGATGTAGGGGCCGAAATTTGTCGACGAAGAATGTCTGAGGAAGGTACCAATACTACTGTTGATGGCTGAAATCCTGCACCACTTAGGATGAAGATTATCCCATCATCCCAGCTGGTGCAGGATTTCTTAAATCATCAGCAGTAGTGCTTCCAGTACCAAATTTTACTTCTTGTATATGGGAGCAGTCCTTTAAATGTATAGCACTTACTAGAGATATTGGAGTCCTTAAAATGATACTGGTGAATAAGTACAAAAACAGTCATGAGGAACCCTGAGTGGATGTTGGAAATGAACATTTGCAGTTTTAATTACAGATGCTTGGGGGATTTTCAATGAAAGGATTGTAGGATTCCACGCCACTCCTGCCACATACCCCTATATATATACATATGTAAACATACACATATATATATATACATCATGTTTAGATGATCTTAAGTTAGAAGGTCCACCTTGTTCCGCCGTGGTGAGTGTTGTTGACCTGAGGTATTGGCCTGTAAAGAAACTGGTTCCCTCCTTCCAACCACTAAAGCTCACAGAGGAACCCTGGACCCGTCCGGTGATGCTCCATGGAAACCTCCGGTCCAAAAATTTGGGAAAACAAAGAGAACAAAGGAAAAAAAGTGGGTGAACAAAAACTGAAGTCATGAGTTTAAATGTTGGGATTTTTGTTTTCTATTGAGCTGAGTTGAGAAATTTTCTTAAA
The DNA here is from genome assembly GCA_000507305.1 of Breviolum minutum Mf 1.05b.01. NCBI lineage: Eukaryota > Dinophyceae > Suessiales > Symbiodiniaceae > Breviolum > Breviolum minutum. The sequence goes on from DF239982.1 coordinate 73,791, forward strand.
AGCTGAGGGAGTTGAGCACTTTTTCGCCAGATTTTTTTCAAGATGGAGTGTGTGTAAGGCAAAACAAATATGAGAAGTTAAGCTAGTAGCATTTATAGTCAAGATTGAAGGGAAACAAGTTTATATTTTTCTGGTCAAAGTCTGTCCGGTTTTGTAACGAGTGAGTCATCATGGAAACCATACTCTCTTGGTAGCTAAGATGGTTAATTTTTCAAGATCACTTTCCTCTCTTCAAAGTGGCTGGCCATGTTCGCTTCTTTTGCTGCGAGTATGCTTTCACAAAAAATCCTTACAGATCCCAAAAATTGATCTTATTTATATACCAACATCTTTTTGCCTTTGTAGTTTTCTGGTGCTTTGTTCCAAAAAAAAAGCACGTCTTGAAGCACAAAAAGAACTGACATATTTTTTGCCAAAACAACTTTTCCCATCAACTTTCCACGCTTTGCCCCAAACCCTTCGGGAGGAAAAGAAAACCACCGTGACCTGCGAAGGAGTTGAAGGCTCACTTTGCGCGTTGCTTAGCGTTGGTTCGCGAGGCGGGTGGCTGTGTGGTGGCCGATGCTGCTGGCCGTGTGCTGGCGGTGGCCACTGGTGAGGTGACGCCCCGGGCACCCTTGCAGCATCCAGCCATGGTGGCTATTGAAAAGGTAGCTGAGGAAGCACGCAAGAGGCCGGGGGATGGTTGGAGGTGGTTGAGGTTTCAGCCTTGTTGACAATTATAATGGCCCTGGGCGGATTATTTTTTTTCCTCGGGGGAGGGGTGAGACTTGTCACCTTTGTCACCGCACATTGGAAACCTTTTTTTGTCACCAGATTTTTTTGCCCTTCAGGTCATCTGGAAAGCGTTCACGGGAAGATGACGCCTATTTGTGTCAAGATTGTGATGTGGTGTTAACCATGGAACCATGTATCATGTGTGCCATGGCCCTGGTCCATTCGCGTGTGAAGAGGGTAGCTTTCTGGCACAGCGATATGGAGTTTGGGGGCTTTGGAGGTCGACTTGCATTGCATCAGTGTCAAAGTCTGAATCACACGGTGCGCGTCTTGCAATGGCAACAAAAAAGACATGGGGGACTTGAAAGGTGTGGGTGGAAAGATGTATGAAGGTGGGATAAAAACATTAAGCCTATGAAGTTAGCTGTTTTTTTTGTTCGTTGATATGGCCTTTTTTATGGCTTGGGAAGACGACTCAGTCTTTCTTGTTTGAATTGGTTGGTGCGAGAAGATTCACAGATTTTTTTTTGGAAATACTATTTATTGGTGCAACAAACCGGGGAGATATGATACATATCATATAAATGTGTGTATACACTCATTGGGATCCTCCCCATCCCAGTAACAAAAAACTTAGATAATTTATTTAGTAGAGGATCAGATTTTCAGTCAAAAACCTCTGTAAAATCAGTGGACTTCCAACCCTTCCAACGCTTTCCCAATACTGTCTTCCCAATTCCATGGATATTCCGGACTTTTTTAAAGCTATATAATAAGGTGGTGGTGTCGTAGGAAGGCTGTAGGTTGCCAGGCTACAGGATTGTTGACGGACAAGTGTTAACGGATGGGTTGCTTGATGTCCTGTTAAGGGTCTAGGTTGCCAGCCTACGGGCTTTCAAAAGTCAAGGGATGTGCGGTTTGGTGTCGTAGGGAGGCTGTAGGTTGCCAGCCTACAGGATTACAAGTGTTAACGAATGGGCCGCTTGCTGTCCTGTTGAGGGTCTAGGTTGCCAGCCTACGGGCTTTCAAAAGTCAAGGGATGTGCCGTTTGGTGTCGTCGGAAGGCTGTAGGTTGCCAGCCTACAGGATTACAAGTGTTAACGGATGGGTTGCTTGCTGTCCTGTTGAGGGTCTAGGTTGCCAGCCTACGGGCTTTCAAATGTCAAGGGATGTGCCATTTGGTGTCGTAGGAAGGCTGTAGGTTGCCAGCCTACAGGTTACAAGTGTTAACGGATGGGTTGTTTGCTGTCCTCTTAAGGGGTCTAGGTTGCCAGCCTACGGGCTTTCAAAATTGAAGGGATGTGCCATTTGGTGTCGTAGAAAGGCTGTAGGTTGCCAGCCTACAGGTTGCCAACCGTCAGCCTACTGGCTTTCAAATTATCTCCAGAATTCCTGTCAAAGGACGCTTTCCGGGAGATTTCCGTCATAGTTCTCTTCGTATCCGCCAGCCTTTTTTCACGTGCTCAGCTCATTTTGGGCGAGCGGCGGGATCGTGGGTTCCGACCAAAACTTGGACAGTTCCGAATGAGACTTTAGTCCGGGGACCTCTGAGCCAAAAAAAGATCGAAGAGGTTTTCTAAGGGAACTGCTAACATAATGAAGAAATTGGAGATATTGATTCCACAATTACCATAAGTTTGTAAAAGAAGCTCAACTTTTGAATAAACTATGATCTATGGCTGTTCGTTTCCTTTGGCTAATTTGTTGTCGTTTATCTTACGATTTCGCCTGCAACTGGTTCGCAACAAGATAGGTTTGATGTACCAAGAAGGGGCCAACCGACTCACTTCCCATGAACCAGCATCCTTCGGAGAGGTTTTCCTCGGGTGAAAACCGTTATGTCTCAATTCACCTTGGAAAAACAGGATATGTCATTGTAAGACTATGAGTAGAGGTGGAAAAACATCTTCTTTTAAATACATTAGGATGTTTTTTTTCCTGTGGAGTTGCTATTCGACTCATCATCCAATGGTTCAATTGGTGGTTTGGGGCCCCGGTGGTTTTGGATTCCGATTGGATCCCCCGAAAATGAAAGGGATTGGTTGTCACTTAGGGGTATCCCAGCCCCCGAATCCCAAAACCACTGCCAACCCAAACCACCGGGACCCAAACTTTGAATCATCCCATCCCCAAGCTTCGAAGGGTTTTGTTTACGATGGGAAGTTGCAGATATGGGGTGATTTCTTTTCGACGTCCAGTGTTTTTTGTTTGTCATTTTTTTTTGAGTTTTCTTTTTTGGGTGGGTGGTTTCAAATAAATTTTTCATGTTCATCCCAAAGACTAGGGAAAAGGATCCAATTTGACTTGCGCATATTTTTCAGATTGGGTTGGCAAAAACCAAAAAAACAAAAATAAACACACCTAGACTTGGAAAAAAACACCACCAACTAGCTCTATTTTGAAGGGGATTTTTTATCTCAAGATTTTGCGTCAATTTCCCTGAGGATCCGCACAAAGAGGCGGCGACAAGGCTCCGAATTTTCCGGGACGAGGGAAGAAACACTAGGGTGTAAGAAACTAAGATAAGCTGGCTGGGAAAATGGATCATGAATCAATTGAAAATGAATGAGCACATTTTGTTTTTTGGAAAACCAGTGGTTTTTTCCTGCCATTTTAAAGTTCAAGAAAAGGAAGGTACATTCACTTCAAACAATTGCCATTGCTTCTGAAGTCTTTGGCCCCACAAAACAAGGATTCCTGGCAATGATAGAAGAATCTCTTTGGAACTCAGACCACTTCTTCGAGCAGTGAATTCATTTTGGCACCTAAAAATGAATCTACAGTACTCAAAAACCAGTGTTTCGCCGGGTGTCCATGGATACACCGACAGCCTGATCCACAAGTGATTCATTTCATTCCAAGGGTGAAATTTCACCTGCGTTTTGAAGGGGTTCGATTGGGGAGTTACTCAAATCCCCAAAGTGGGAAAAAATCCCTTCAGGCAATGTGGGTTGGTTTTAGAAAAATATGATGGCCATACACACCGGAAACTTAACATAGCCCTTAAAAACAGGCAATCCCAAAAGGAAACTAGTCTTCCACTCATCAATTTTCAGGCGCTATGTTAAATTTCGGGGGTGTACGCAAAAATGATTTGAATTGGAAGATGCTTGAAATACCTGGAGAAGCACCTCCCCAGGCGATGAGCCAAGCCAAGACTGAAGGCAAATTTGTGAATGGTTTTTGGTTGGTGGGAGGGGTGTGATGAATGGAGAAACACGGCGCAATAAATTAACATACCACCCCTGCAAACTAACATGACAATGGAAAAAACTATATGAATGAAGATGTATCTTCCAATTAAACATGGTGATTTTCCAGCTGGCCATGTTTGTTTACTGGATAGATACTAAAAAATGGGCCGATTTCCGTATTTGTCTATGTTATCCATTAGCAACACAGTAACACCAGCATAAGTAATTTGTTTGGATCTTTATCAAAGAAATCATCCTTCTGAACCTGAATGATTCAGCCACTAGACGTACTTCTCATTAGGTTATGACTCAACCGCATGTCAGCTAATTGGGTTGGAAGAAAAAACCCTGTTTTTCCAGTTGACTTGTAAATGAGTTCAATTTTCAGAGTCACTTTCAGTTTAGCAAGAGTTTTAAGTCTTGAAGGCCTTTGCAAGAAATGAGTCTTGAAGGATTTTGAATCCCAAAAAGTCTAATTTCGCCTTTGAACTCATCGCATTTTTTTTTTGGCTTTGCAATTTGCCACCCTAAAAAACTGGAAACCCAACAAATGGCTTGTTCCAGGTGCGGCAGATGAGAACTCCCGAAATGAAATGGAGTCGTGGCCCCTAAGAAAAACGGAGGTCTTGAGAGAGAATTTGAAGATACAAAATTAGAATTTATTTCATACCTGGTTGATGGTTTCAGCCCAAAAAAACATGGTGAATGAGCCTCTTTTCCAAGTTGAAGGCCAAAGATTGATGATTTTTTGCCATTTGTCGGGTGAAGCATCAAATAATCGTTCCGGGCCAAGCGAGAATGCTCAGATGTTGTCGGCTTGGAGTGATTTTTGTCATTCAAATTCTGCGGTGTTTGGATTGGACTAGTGTATCCCGGTGCCATAACACAGAATGGCCGCTGAAAAAACTGGAGATTCTAGCGCCAAAATACATGCCGCATGCCGTCCACACAATTTCCATCGCAAGTTACGGGTCCATAGATATGATGTATATATATATAATGAATATTACAAATACATATATGTATATACATCTATTGCATCTTGCAAATATACATAGACATATATACAGACATATATAAATATATATTCATAATACACATGTAGCAACCAATAATACAGCTGCAAAATGTGCAAGCCCTGACGTGTCAACTTAGGTATTGATGGAAAAAAGGAGTCGTGAACAAACACCACTTGGCACTTTTTCTTCCATGGCACTGTTGATGATGGAAGAAATCCGGCTATCCACCTGGGATGTAAAAAACCATGTAAAAACATGGGATAGACTACCTATTGGTGCAGGATTTCTTCCAGCAGTATTGATGACAATTTCCCTAGTTTTCTTCCACTGAAGAGATCATCGGCCGTTGATAGTTTCACTACGGCCCGAGGGGGCCCTTTTGGAGGCTGGATGAGTTCGTAATCCCAAACCCCCGAAAGAGTTTTTAACAAAGAAATCAATCATTACCTAAGTGGCAGAGTACTTTGGTAACCTTTTTTTTTCTCGCCCAAACACATTGGTGGTCTTTAAATCCATGCTTTCCTAAAACTTTTTGTATTACTTTTTGTAATAGGTTTGCTACAAAATCACCCTAAAAGAGGCTGAGATCACCCTAACATTTTGCCTCAACAAAGGATTCGTCTTAACATTTCTCCTGGCTTCGAGGTCAAGTGCCTTCGAGGCATTGGAGAAAGATTTCCAAGAGGTTCTGCAGGACAGCTACCCCCTGAAACTTCATATTTTGAACCCCAAAATGCAGGTGGATGGAGGATGAGTTTCCTTTTCCATGGGGTGATTTTCAGGTTTCATGATGTTTCATGTGCATTTTCATGGCTGTAAAATTCGATCCCTGTTTTGTGGGGAGATGAGGGAGGATGGGGGGTGGGGTGGGAAGGTACCTAGAGAGATGAAGTTGTGTTTCATGTCTCGGAAGGGGCACGGAAGGGACCAGCGATCTTTTTTTTTGTTGACGTTTGTGGGTGGTTTTTGAGTGTCTCAATTATCATTGTGGTTTTTGCGTTTTATGATCGTTGCACATCAATTACGATTATAGTATTATAGTAGTACTATGTGGGGGATTTCCGAAAATAGTGGGTTTTCCCCCCAAATCATCCATTAAAAAATAAGGTTTTCCAATTATAAATCATCCATTTTGGGGGAAACACCCCTATTTTTGGAAACACCCCCATATATGTTGGTGGAAGATTTCCTTCAAAGAACCACCTGGAGGTGGAAGATTCCCAATGAATCATCCATGTAGTAGTCATGATCCCGATAGTCATATATATATTTTTTTGGGGGGTGCAGTTGCTGCGGCAAAACTCCCATGGTTAGGAGCTCATTGGAGATAAGTCTTTGGAGCACTTCCGCTTGGAGTATGAGAAACTTCACCGTGCTTTGAAGAAGTCTCTTGGAGACCAAGTGCTTACCTAAACAAGGAAGCAACAACAAAATGAAGGGAAACACTGGTGGAAAAGAATTAGATGTTGATTTTAATCATTCGCATTTTTTTCAAGATATTGGACAAAATCATTTCGCACTTTTCTGGAAGAGATTTGGGATCAGAAATCAATGTCCATGCAACCTTTTGAAGCATTTTTTGAAGGTTTTGTTTTTGCCATCAACTTTGGTCACACCATAAAGTCAGGTCCCTCCCCGCGCTTTCGGTAGGGAACTGGTGGAGCCCATCGACTTGAAAGTCTTGGAAACGTCGTTTCATTCCTACATAGATGGGCTATTTTTTGCAACTAAGCACCAGAAAGTTTGCCATGTCAATCTATCTGAAGCAGAGAGTTATGTTTCCTTTTTACGGAAGTGCAAGAATTTATCAGTCTTTTGAAGTGCTTCTTCGTTGTCTGTTAAATTGGTCACTACTGTTTACATCCAAGATCCGAAATATATGTGCATATACCAGTGTATACATATATATTCTCTACAAAAAAGTTATACAATATCTCTACATGTTATATGCATTCGTCTGTCCGTTGCAATTGCCTTCCCTCCGGCACAATGATTTTTTTTTGTCCACCTCTTTTCCGAGGGCCTTCAAAAAGAAAAGGTCTTTTTTCTAAAAAAAAACACTCGAAAAACTTGGATCCACAGAGCCAATAAAAAGATATGAAGCTGAAATCCCCGTGTTTTCCCACGCGGTTTCGGATGGTTTTTTTAAAGTTTACGCTTACGGTAACGGATCCACGGTTGCGCGGGGGGGGAAAAAAACGCTCTCAGGTCCCACGATAGCGAGAAGCGCCTCATCAAGAAGTGCAGGGAGTTGAACCAGGAGATTGTGTCCAACGCCACCAAGGCGACCAGGGTTTGGGTGTTGTGGGAAAAACATGAAGTGTAGATATATATATGTATATAGAATAGGTAGATGTAAGCATATATCATATACAGTACATATATGTTTATGTACATACCCCCTACAGGGTAAACAGTCACAAATGTTTACAGGGATTCCCTACTAAAAGTGGAATGTCATCCTGGTGGTGACTGGAATCCTGGGTGGGGGGTAGTTCCAATACACCTAGAACCTAAATGGCCTCTATTTTTGAAGGTCAACCCTGCCCAAACAAGGCCTTTTCCAATCAAAACAAGGGCCACTTGGGTTCCTGGTACATATATGATTCAGACTACGCAACTAGGTTCTCTCGAATTTTCCTCGGCTGATTTGTTGAACTCGCTAAGGTGCAGACGGCTCTCAACCTGTCGAAGGAAGATCAGGTCTTGCCGGTGATGCGAGGGATCTGCGTAGATGGCAAGGGATACACCCCCAAAAACTAACATGGAAGCCAAAAATTGTTGGCTTGTAGATGTTTCTCCTTTTCCAATGGGGGTATTTTCAGGTTGCATCTTAGTTTTCGGGGTAGTAGTATACTGTTGATGGTTCAGAAATCCAGCGTTCACCAGTTGGGGTTGGTAGTTTATCTACCACTTTTTACGACGGGTTGTATACATCACAGGTGGTTAATCGGATTTCTGAACCACAGGCAGAAGGGTGACGATATCTATCAACCAACAGTTGCTTGCACCCTCCTAAAAGAGGGATCACATATTTCACCTATTGGAAGAGGAAAATGATCTTTCCAGCTGCCTTTATTCCACGGATATGTTAGTTCCCTGGAGTGCAGCAGATAAGTTTGGTGGTTTACTATTCTAAGTGTCTAGATACCGTATACTGGTGGAATCACCCATCAGAAAGATCACCTGAATCAAATGACAATGGGTATCTATGAAATGACAACCCGCCAACAAGAAGAAACCCATTCCTTAAATTGAATCTGATTCACAAAAACACATCCCCAAGAATTCAGGCGGGAAAAAGCATGTTTTTATCACCTTGATGATATAAGTCTCAAAAGATTCACCATGACCGTTGGAAGTATTGCCATTCGCAGTGAACTATGGAGCCAAGGAGGTGTAGTTGAAATCGATTTCGGTGACGAATGCTTTGTAAAGAATGAGGAAATGAACAAAAATAACATCATGAAGATAGCAACCATTCACACACACACAAAAATAATGGCCGGTTCTTTTTTTTGGGTGAGGTCCACGTCTTTTTTTCCCGTACTTACCGATGGCAAAGGCCACTATCTCCAATCTCAAGAAAGAGATTGAGAGGGCATGGAAGATGGTCGAGGCTGGTGGCAAAATGCCCAAGGGATAGCCGGGCGATCCTGACTGACGAAACATGACATGACATTCATCCTTGACGAAGAAAAGAAATGTGTCGCAGCAACATTGGTGGTGTCAAAGAAACAGATCCTTGCAATTGCAAGTGGTTTTCAGTTCTCTTGGAATATAACGGAACTGGCCTTTAAAAAAACAACCCTAAGCTTCCAACCAACCGTAACCACCCCCCCCGAAACAACAACCACGGTCCGAACGACATCCATGGAAACAAACCGTTGGATGATCGAAGCTTTGGCAACCAGGCATCCCACGAGAAGGAGCAGAGAGCCAAGGAAACCATCCATAACTTGAAGGTCATAAGCTCAGGATCCAGTGATTTCTAGTGAGCACAGTGACCACTGAAGGGCTGTTGGTTAGTGGTGATTAAGTAAGGGGGCCATGATACACCAAGGCTAATGGGAGTGGAGTGGCGTTGCGCCATCTACTTTCCAAGTATAGTAGTTGTATGTGAGGGGGATGATACTTACTACCCAATTATATAGGGATTAATTATGACTCGAGCCGTTATAAGGATTGCGTCGTGAACCAATCAGGATTTCATGAAATGTCATTACAGGGTTTTGAACGTTGCTCAATTTGATATCAATAGATCTTCAACAATAATCCTTGCACGAGGAAAACTCGGTAACCCATCGAAATAGGAATTCTCTCAAAAAGAATCGGGACTTTAGTCCCCAAATCCAGTCTTGTTTCAACCTCGAACGACGTTGCAACAACGGTAACTTAGCAGCATCAACGGCAACGACGACGACAAACATGTCTTTTTGCTCCAAGTTGATGGAATCCACAACGTTTTTCAATATCAAGAAGTGGCAAGGTCACATCATAAAGCTCATTCCCACACACTTGGGGGGTTGCCCTGAAAAAATGTGGATGTGCCACTGGAAGCTTCTTTTAGTCCACAAGAAACGATGCCAATCCAATCTTAGGTAAGTAAGAATTCCTCCAAAAATCACTGCGTGCGTGACACCGTGCATGATGTTTCATGTACTTCATGTTTCTTTGGAAGTCAGCAATTCTCATTCCGAATGTGTTGAAAAAAACTAGGCAGCGAAGCTGCAAGAATACATATTTTTATTTTTTTTAAAATGCTGGTAGTTTCAAAAAATTGATCCTCAGAAAAGATGAGTTTCTTTTGACCAATTTGGGGGTTTGAGGCTTACTTTTTTTCATATCATGCAACTTGATGGCATGAAACTGATTTTCAGCCCACTTTTTGTTGTGCAGAGTAGGCTTGACACTCATGAATTCATCTAGGTGGTGGCAACTCAAATATTTCTCAATTTCACCATTACTGGATTGAAATGTAATCCAATTTGACTTGCGCATATTTTTCAAATGGGTGGTTCAACCAAACCACCAACCAGTCATGAAATTGATTCAAACTTTGTGAGGTTTTTTACTTTCACCCTTAAAAAAAAATTGGGAAAAAGATAAACCCTGCGCAGATTTTTCAGATAGGTTGAAACCAAACCACCAAGCAGTTTTTTTTTTCGTGGCTTTCCAACCAACGTGACGATGACAGATCTCAGGTGGAAATTGCCAATCTCAGCCACCTCGTGGAGCAAGGTTTTGGGAGGGGGGGATTTTTCAGACCCAAGGGGCCAGCTGAAGCGATTTTTTGGTCGTTCCAAAATGGGGGGACCTATTTTAAGGCATCAAAGTTGCACATGTTTTTTTTTTGGAATTTTTGAGAATTATTTATTGGTGTGAAAAAAACATGATGCGTTTGTTTGGGTTGATGTCATATGAGAATGAAGCCTGTAAGATGTAAGATGTGATTTTAGCGAATGGAGGGTAGGTGAAGATTGGATATCAGATATTTGTGCTAAACTGATACACTTATGGAATGTGTGCATGAGGAACATGGCTCCGTTGGACTGGAGATTTTGCTTGGGTCGGGTTACGTTAACAACTTGTAATTCTTATTTCTATGGGAAGATTCTGATTTGACTTCAAGATAGACATTCAGAATGTTAGGTTTGGGAAGCAGGTCATACTTGGTTTACATGGATTTGGGGCATAAATGGCCTTTCTGAATGAACTGCATCTCCGGTTGTTTCCGAAATGGTGACATTTATGAATCAGCAAGTCATTTGGGAGGTTCCAAAGCATTGACACTTCCGCATTTTGACGGGATCAAAACGTACCCAGCTACGCAGCAGCCATTGGGGGGCCCGGTGTGTTTTCATCATTGGAAGCTGCCATCCAATATGAATCTCACCTTAAAGACAATTAGTATCACAAAAGCCGTGTTGCAGGCTATGAACTTTCAACTAAACCAACTCTTCTTTCGTTTTTTTCCATCTTTTTGGTCTGCGGCAATAATGTTTTGGTTGTGTTAGTTTCATCAACAGTTTGGGCATTCGCAGGCCACCAAAGGTGGTAACACCATCCATTGCCCGGTCAGGTGCCGGTCTGAGTGTCAATCAGGCATGGCGGGGAAGGCTTCCTTTTGGAAGGTGGGTTTGTTTGCTTGCCAATACGGGTCCAACAGCAAGGTTTCAGATGCTGGGGATGCAAAAACAGTATATATATATATAATAGTTATATCATGTGTATGTATGTATATGTATTGATATGTATACATATATCCCTATGTACATCTATTATAAATATATATATATATATATATATATATGTATATTTATGTTTTTTAAATACCTCTGTATGGAACATTCAGCGGTTGGTGAAATGTTATAATTCGCCAGATAATCTCCTATTAAAACTTAGGTGATTTTCCAGCAATCGCCATGTTACCCTCCCAAAGTTTAACATGGTTCACCTGAAAATGGCACCAATAGGAATAGGAGATTCCTTACTTGGAAACCATCATTTTTAGGTTCCAGCCGTTAAACTTGAGGAAGGTAGGTGTCGCGGCGGAGGTGTGGTAAATATGATCAACCCATCGGCCAACGGGAGTCACCCATCCCCCAAAAGATGCGTCCATGCACTGGTTGGCATGATTCCCAAAGGTAGTTATATATAGTTTTTTTTCTTTTTCTCACACAGTTTTACACAATTTGTTACAACAAAAAAAACTTGGAACATTTCCTTTTCCCGTCCCAAAACTTGGAGCAAGACCGTCTGAAATTGCTGTTTGTTGCAGGGGGTTCCCCTATAGCTTCGGCCAGGAAAATACCGTCAATAGCCTCATCGCTCAGTTTGAAGCCCAGTTGAAAAAAATCGATGTTTCCAGTTTTCTCTCCAGCACCAATGGCAGCAGAGTCAAACGGGGGATCATTAAATGGGACCCATTTTTTGGGGGATGAAACTTGATTGGTCATTTTGAGGGAATTCCCTTAGAATAGTGCATTGTTTGGGTTGGTAATATCCTGACCCCCGGACAAAGAGTTGGTAATATCCTCAGCTTGGGGGTTAGTAACCACTTACATCCGTGGGATGATCCTCCAAGTAATGTGCTCCGTCAGGGTGATCATCGCCAGCAATTTCGGCTTGATGGTTTGGGGTTGAAGCATTTTTTGTCGATGGTTAACATGGTCCTATTGGATTTTTTTCATGATTTTCCTGGGAGTTCTTTTTTCCGAACATTTTTGGGATTTCGGATTTCAAACATTCGGGGTCCCAAACCAAAATTATGCTTAAGCTGATTCAGAGATTCTTATGCTTCGTCTTTTGTCATTTTAACCTCCGGTGATGTTATGTAAGCATCCCGTTTTTCGTTGTTGGAGATTTAGTCCACGTTCACATCCTCTTAAAATAGGGTTAAACAAAGCAATCTCAGAAATTGAAAGTTGGTAATTTGGGGATACTTCTATACATTCAAAGATTCCTGGGCCCCAGGATGCCTGCGACAAATGAAGGTTTTTTCTGGATCTCCTGGTAAAAAGAATAGTGATCCTGGTCGTGGCGGTTATTGGGTGGGGGAGCATCCTAATCTATACAAGTATACTATCATCTCATAGGCGCAACTTTTTCACCTCCTGAAATTTTGGTTCCCAGTATTTGTCTCAAGTCAGTGAATAGTCACTTGGTGGGGTTGCTCTAGTTTAGTTGGTGGTTGACTCTATCCTATGAGAAGAAGCACCCTGATGATTTCATGGAAAGGAGGTACCAAGCTCTTTGGAGATTTCCTAATCATCGAACACTCTGGTGAATTTTATTCAATGATATTCTTTTGTCAAAAAAAATTGTTCTAGGGGATAATCATAATGACATCAAATTGCCACATAAATCTTTCTTGGTAATTTATGAATCAAGCATATACATTTTATTTAAGAATATACATATATAATTATATATATACCAATACCATGGGCCCCCCAAACCTACATATTTTTAGAGGTTTTTATGGTAAATCACCCGGATTTTTAGGTATGGCCAAAACCATGACGATATTATCCACCATCCATGGTGTTGAGCCGCATCTATCCAAGGCGGGATGAGTTGATCAAGGCACGAGACAAGTTGGAGTCGCAGGCGCACCACGGCACCGGTGGGGCACTGTTGGAACTGAAACGGAGTTGGGAATTTGGTGACCGACCTGGCTTTGGCAATGGAAACATAGCAATGAAAAATGAACCTGTTGAAGATGTATTTCCTATTGAACATGGAGATATTCCAGTACCATACTGTTGATGGTTCAGAAATCCGGCGTTCACCAGTTGAGATTTTGTAGTTTATCTACCAGGTTTTACTGGTTTCTTTATATCCCTGGTAATTGTTTAGGATTTCTTCCATCAACAGTATAGTTGAGTTTGGAATTTGGTGAAGTTTTTGGTTTGGGCAATGGAGACTTTTTTTTGTGTTGTCTTTAGGTGTCGAAGGGGTGATATTTTATCATTGAAGTCCATGAACGCGAAATTCCTGTAGATGAAATTCTGCAACATCTTTGTGTTTTAATCAAATGCATCAACCTTACATTATGACTTTTGTACAGTACGTGACGATAGTGTGACTTTTTCCATGAGATGATTGAAACTCTTGATCTTCAAATCTGGATCAGTTTACAACACATAAAGGGAGCTTTTTCAAGAAAAATCCCATGATGATTTTCCTACAGCCAGAGGTGTTGGTGGTGTTGGTGGTGGTGTTGTTGGTGTTGAGAGCAGTTTCCAAACAGTTAAAAGTCGCTATTGCCAGAGTGGATACCTTTTTTTGAGATCGGACAATGAGATCTGACAAAAACTGGGAAATACTTCACAAAAAATGAGTCACAAAAATACTTTTTCAAGTCAAGGTGTACTTCAACAACGGCCTTCAGTGGTGGTTTTTCATGAACGAATTGTGCGAATTGTTGCTCTTGCCCGTTGTCCATTTCGCAGACCCTATCACTCAGAAGTGACTTTTCGTAAAAAACCGTGTGAGCCGCCATGAGCGATTTCAATCAAAACATCGCTGTCTCGGAGACCTATGAGCCGCCGAAGGAGTTGAATGAACATGCTCATGTGAAATCCATGAATGAGTATGAGGCCATGTGGAAAGCCAGCATTGAAGATCCAGAGAATTTCTGGGGTGAGATGGCGAAGCAATTCTATTGGCAAACACCTTTTGAAAAGGTGGGCCCTGAGTTCAACTTTGATCGCAGTCAAGGTCCAATCTCAGTGAAATGGTTTCAGGGAGGCAAGACCAACTTATCCTACAACTGTTTGGATCGAAATATTGAACAAGGTCAGGGATCTAGAATTGCTTTCTATCATGAATGCAATGATTTGGAAGATCAGCATGCTTCCTTTACCTATGACTCTTGCTTGCAAGATTGTTTTTTTTTTTGGACGCGTGCTGTGTGAAGGGCAGCAAGAAAATCAAAGTGGAAGGATTTTGGAAAATCAAAACTGGAAGGGAAGGTTTCAAATCAATCCCAAAGGCTTTTGTTTTTTTGTCAAAACTGATCCCGCCCAAAGTTGATATATTTCGAATGCAGGAAACAAATGAATTTCTGGTGTTGGTTGTTGAAAGACAAAAGGGCCCCCCCCCAAAAAAAAGAACACGTCCCCAAAAAAGGGACCATTTCAAGAAATTTCATCTTCCCATCATCAATTTTCAGGGTATGTTTTCGGGGGAGTTTCGATCAAAAACCCAAGCAACGTTTGCTGTATGCCAACTCTTCCTCATGACAGTTACCCTCTTTTAAAGATAGCACTGGAAAATCACCATTTTTTAGTAGCAGACAGATGGACTCAAATGGCGGATTTCCCAGCAGGCTATGTTAGTTTACCAGACCATAAATCCGTAAAAAGGTTGGTGTCCCAACCTCCAATCTTTTTGAGTCATGAGAAATCAGAATCTTTTTCATGTTGCGATTTCTTTTTTAAAACACCCCCCCCCCCCAAAAAAAAAAGACAAGTAAATAAATGGGCATCCTAAGCCTTGCATGACTTGGGATGATCATTTGTTTTTTTTCTAAATGGGATCCCATTTTTCTTGAAACAACCATGCGGTTTTTGGGCGAAGTGGAAAGATATAAGAAGTTTTCCCGAATGTCTTTTCTGGTCACCTGAGTTCACCCACAACAAAATCCCCGATTTTGTTTGCCGGAAAAAAAATGGACCGCAACAACCCGTGTCATCATTTTTTTCGTCCCCTGCCTGAAACTGTTTCTTTTTAAAACAATGGTTGGGAATGGTGAAATATGACTTCAACACTGTCGATCTGATGATGTTGAAATTTTCAAAAAGTCACAGGTGTGATTCGGTTTGATGAAGTTGATTTGATGAAAGTTGAAGTGACTTGACGTTGTCGTTGTTTTTTTTTCTTCTCCGAGGACCAGCTTTTGAAGAAGGTCTGCAAATTGGCCAATGCCCTGAGAGCTGAGGGTGTGAAGAAGGGTGACAGGCCTGGGTTTTTGGTGGTTTGGGATGGTGATTCCAAGTCGAGATTTTTTTTCCAAGCCCAAGAAGCGACCCCCCCTCCAAATGAGGCAACTTCAATTTTTCAGACATTTTCGCAGGTGTTTTGTTTTTTTTGGCATTTTTTTTTTGTTAGAAACATATGTTTCCACTTGGGGTGCAATGGGATTTGTGACACTTTGGACATGTTTCTTTTTGGATAGTTCCATGACCATCACAAGTTTCAATCGATCACAGAGTTTAGGTGCTTGTCAAAAAACAATAATAATCCTGGTGATCCAATATATTTATAACAGATCTTTTCATTCAAAGAGGTCAAAAAAGGCCGATGCTCAGTCAAGGGGGCGCTATCAAGAGACACTGCTTTCTGCCACCACCCCCCCCAACACCACCCAGCAACAAACAAATCTCAAGCTCTGTTTTCTATTTTTCTTACATCAGTCTTTTTGGGGTGCCAATGACCAATGATATTCTTAACATTCCGGAACTTTCGAAAGGACTTGACTTCATGCTTTTATCAAAATGTTTCTTCCCTTCTCGAAGATGGACTTCTTAGGATGTTTGTTCAAAACGTAGAGGTCGGTTACTACAGTGGTAACACAAGTTTTCACGAAGACTTTTTTTTTGAAAATACCATTTGAATTCAGACCTGAAGCATTTTTTATGGTGAACATGAATCTCATTTCAACTTGTTTTCTCAAAAAAGCTCCCTTTNAATAACAACACCATGGATATCATATATATATATATATACTATATATATACTGTATATATACTGTATATATACTATATATACCAAATAACGCAAGAAAGTCTCACATACATATATGTATATATATATATATATGTCTACTTCTCCTCCCTCAGCAGCCTGGACTCCCTGCATCTCAGGGTTTCCATCTACCTCCCTATGGTTGTGGAACTTCCTGCTGCCATGCTGGCGTGCGCACGCCTCGGTGCGGTGCACTCCGTGGTCTTCGGCGGCTTCAGCGCTGAGAGCTTGGCCGGTCGCATTGTGGATGCTCAAAGCTCTGTGGTGATCACTGCGGATGGCGTGATGCGCGGTGGAAAGCCAGTGCAATTGAAAGGTATCACTGACAAGGTTGGGGGAGGGAAAAATTGAAGACGGAGGGAAAAAAAAACACAAACCAAAAAAAAGAGGGTTTTTGTTGAAGGAAGTGATTTTTTTTTGGGGATTTCGTTGCTTTTTAGTGGTTGGGAAAGGTGAGAAAGTGAGTGAAAAAGAGTCGTGGAGACCCTTAAACATTGGGAGACTCCTGTGGCAATTGGATCATGAGCAGTGGAAAAAAAACAACTGGTTATAATCTAGGGGATGAATCTTTTACACGGTTAATATATATACATATACACGGGTTACATGAAGCCACTTAAGGAGTCGCCGTTCTTAAACAAAGATTTCCGCAACCTGATTCCTGGGCCAGGGGTTTTATGGGCCCAACAGTTTCAATTACAGTCCGGTAAACTAACATAGCTAGGTGGTGGCCACTCAAATATTTTTTATGTTCACCCCTATTTGGGGAAGATTCCCATTTTGACTAATATTCACCAACTAGATAGCAATGGGTTCATAATTGATACTCTCACCGGAGACTAAATGATCGTAGGTTTTTTTCATTCAGTTCCATCCTACTAAGTTTCCTGAAATGACGATCATCCAAAATATTGCTCCATCTACTAGTGTTTGGACTGATTTTTGATGATTTTGATGCATTTTTTGCCGGTTTTGGAGTATTCTGCTGGACATGTCACTTGATGAAAGTAGGAGAATTCGCCGCACCCACCATGAAAGAAACCCTGCAAATAATGGGATAAACCTCAACTGGTGCAGGATTTGTTCCGTCAACAGTATGGTAATGGAATATCTCCATTTTCAATAGGAAGTATATCTTCAGAGGGTCCAGTTTCAACTGCTATGTTTACTGGAGGGTAGAAAATTTTGGAACCTCAAAAATGTCCAAAAACCCAACAACCAACCTCTCCCCAAGTGACCAAGTGTTTCACAGCTTCACAGTTGAAGAAACTGTTGAAGAGGTGATGTGACATGCCATGTTTTTTCCCAACATGTTTCAACAGGGGTCATGAAATTATATACCTTTTTTTTGGGGGGGTATCAATACAAATAATATATACCGGTAATTTTGAGGGATTTCCCTTACAACTATAATAATGACCCGTGTTTGAGCACATTTTCTCAAACCTTTCATTATGGCTGGTCAACCTACCCACCCCCCACACATACCCCCCTCAAAAAAAATCAGGGTTTAATAGCCGGCCTTATGAAGGGAAAGCAACGGTTTAATACGCCCTGATCATACGGCCGGCTATTTCTAGGGGTACGTTGGGGGGGGTACGTTGGTTGACCAGGCATGACTCATGGATGGGGTCACCTCTCCTGGGGGTGGACCCGGATAGCCCTCCTTGCAGGCCTGTGAGATCACTGCCAAGGAAGGTTTCCAGGTCCGTCGTGTGATCTGCGTGGGACGTTTGAAAGGTGGCCCATTTGAAGCACAAAGTAAGTACCTTGGTAACCGAAGAAAATGGGGGGTGGGCTTGGGGTTGGGGTGGTTGGATTTTACGCCAAGCAAAACAACAAACAGAAAAATCATGTCGGTTGGTTTTTGGAGGATGGGTTGAAAGGATGCAGATTTTCGTTATTGAGAAAGAAACCACTATTCAAAAAAGTAAGATTGGGGACTTCTAAAAGTGGGTTTTGTCTTTGAAAAGGAATTTGTGTTTTCGTGACTCCTTTTTCAATGCCCATTGAACAAGGACTGTTTAAAACATGTATATATAGTCCTTTTTTTTTCAAAGCCCTTTATTTTGTTTTGGGGTCGATTTCGTCAAATTTCTCTCCGGTGTCTCGGAGGCCTTCATTTTTGGAGGAGTGGCACTGCTTTTGGGACTTTCGGAATATGCCAACTCGAGATGATTATCCCAAGTCTAAGTACCACAGGGTGGCACTTATGAATGGAGCCTAGGAGTATTGATTTGCAATCAGGCTGCATAACTGGCAATTTCTACTGAATGTTTTTTGTTGTTTAATCCCACTTCCCAGCCACAATGATCATTCATGAATGATTTCCAAAGTTTCCCTTCGTTCTTTCCCCCCAAAAAAGATTTTGAGTCAAGTTCACCCCCCCCCCCCAAAACCCTCCCGCAATTTTTCTTCTAGGTACATGTGGGTAGATCAGCGAGATGTTTGGTATTCAGATTTGGTTTCTGACCAACCCGAAACCTGTGACTGTGAGTGGATGGACAGTGAAGATCCTCTCTTCATGTTGTACACCTCCGGAAGCACAGGCAAGCCAAAAGGCGTTCTGCACACAACAGGTTGGGATTGGATTTTCGAAGGGTGGAGTTTTTTTTGAAACTTTGATACTGCCGAAGAAAAGTGTGGAGGATAAAAAAGATCAACCAAAAGTGTATTAATATTTATGTACAAATATGTCCCATACCATCCATGTATGATATATTTACCTACATTTACCATAAAAAACCAACCATTCATGGATCGGTAAATATACCATTTTTCCATGGATTCGTCATGGGTGTTTTTCATGTCACCTTCCGAATGGCGACTCAGGTGGCTACATGATTGGAGCCTATGCTACCTCCAAATATACCTTTGATCTTCATCCAGAAGATGTCTATTTTTGTACCGCTGATTGCGGCTGGATCACAGGACATTTCGGAGAAAAACAACCGCGGAACGGGTGCTTTTGGGAGGGCTGGACCGAAGACGAAGACAAAGATGGAAGAACAAAAACGAAGGATCACCAAGCAAATTCACCCCAAAATCCTCAACGCAAAGACACCTGAACGAAGTTTCTGAAGAGGCTTCAAAGATCTAATGTTTTAAAAGACTTGCGAATCCAGTTGGTTTTAAAGCTATTCTTTTGTTTTGGAGTGTTGGTAGTGGCTGGACCCCTCTTCTAATTTGGGCTTCTTGAAACGAAACGAATGCTTTTAGAAAAACGCAAGGAAGCTGGCATCAACCGCGGGGGGTTTTAGGGGATGTCGAGACATCCGGTGGAGCTGGTGAACTTCATTGGGAATCTTCCACCTCCAGGTGGTTCTTGGAAGGAAATCTTCCACCAACATATATGGGGGTTTCCTTAAGTGGTGGTACCCAACAATCATGGGTTTTCCTATTGAAAAATGATCATTTTGGGGTGTTTTGGGGATACCACCATTTAAGGAAACATCCATATATACTTTGCGGTTGGTGGTGGCAACTCAAATATTTTTGGAATTTTCATCCCGATCCCTGGGGAAACGATCCAATTTGGCCAGCATATTTTTCAAAGGGGTTGAAACCACCAACTATATAGCAAAAAAAACACCGGTTTAAACAGACATGGCCCCCGTGAAAAGTGTTTTTGGTTGGTTGGAAGAGGATCATTTTTTTGGAATGGCTCCAAATTTTTTGGAGGGGCGAACTGTTAAACTTCCGGGGAGTGAAATTTTTTGATCAAGTGGGACTCTGAATTTGAATCAGCCATTAGAATTGCTAGAAATTATCCATTGCTACCTTTCCGAGTCATGGGAATTATTCCCAATGATGCAACATATTTTCACCAACCTCCATCTTCTACCACCGGCAGGACATACCTATGTTACTTATGGACCAATGCTAAACTGCACAACACAGGTGCTGTTTGAAGGAGTGCCAACCTATCCGGAAGTGGATCGTTTTTGGAAGGTCTGTGAGAAGTACAAGGTGCCCCACTACTTATATCCGAGGTAACAAACGAGCTGGGACGCTTTTTTCCATGGGATATTCGATTTTTGCAAGCTATTGATGGAAAATTCTTGCCGTTCCCTTTCATACCAGATTTTTTCTTTTCAAACAATGGACCATGGAATCCAACCACGGCATTTTTGCAACTGCTGAAACCCCAAAACCATCATCCTCCGGCCTCTTTTTTGTCTCATCAACAGGTGAGTGTCTTTTATACGGCGCCCGCGGCGATTCGTTCTCTGATGAAGTCTGGAGATGAACCCGTGACCCGTAACGATTTATCCAGTTTAAGGCCCTTGCGGTGCCGGGTGTCTGAAGGGTGGGTTTTGGTTGGCTCGATGACCCCTCCATGGAGAATTTTTTTTACCCGAAACTTTGCGGGGGGGTGATGGGGGGGGAATAATCATGAGATCGAAAAAAATCAAAGGATTGGAAAAACATTTTCCATTTAAACCTTACACTCCCCAAAAACAAACATGGGTTTCCCCTAAAAATGGAGGGCACCCTGCCTTCAAAGGAGATTCCGAACTTGGAAACCCATCATTTCCAGGTCTCCATGTTTGTTGGTAACGCCAGGCTTTTGGGCACCGTCGGTGAACCCATTAATCCAGAGGCTTGGAGATGGTATTATCGCGTGGTAGGCGGGGGAAACCTCGGATGGGAGAGGATGCAGGTGGATCCAGGTGGTTGGTTAGTTGGTTGTTGCTTGTTGGGGATTCTGGTTTGGGTGGTGATGGTGGTGGTGGTGGGTGTTTTTTGGAGAATATGGAGGAAAAAAATATGAGAGATCACGCTCATAAATTTGGGATGGATTTTCCATATGGATGAGAAATCAATTTGGCGATGAACTGTTGGTGATACAATGTTTTTTTTCAAGAACCCGCCTTCAGTTTTTCCAAAGGATCCATAGATAGATTGATCCAAAAGAGCCCATCAAGTCATCCAAGAGGCCTTTCTTGAATTCAAAGATTCGAACTGGATGGATAGATCTAGCTTCCAACAAATCCTATTTTTTAGTGTATATAATACCGTATCCTATTTTTTGGTTGGGGTTTTCCCAACAAATCAAAACCAACTATATACATTGATTTGTCCTTTTGTTGGAGCCCCAAAAAGGTGTTTCAAGTAGATGGAGATGGATACACCCTTGAAAATTGGCATGGAAGACAAAAATGGAGTTGGACGGAAGATGAGTTTCCTTTTCAAAGAGGTGGATTTTCAGGTTCAACATGTCAATTTTCCGGAGAAAAATCCTTCAAAATCAGCATGCCAAAATTTGAAAAACAACTTTTCAAGAAGTCAACTTCCCAGTTGCCCAGCTGCCCAACTACTAATCAACATGTTAATTTTCCAGGGTGTAGTCAGCTACTTTTTGGATCACTCGAATCTCATGCTCCCGGATGGAGGTGGCAATCGATGTGCCATTGCAGATACCTACTGGCAAACAGAAACAGGTAGCCATTTGATCACGCCTTTGGTGGGAGCTATGGTTTGTAAACCAGGCGGGCAATGTTGGATGCAACACTTTGTACCTGTCAAAAAAAAATCAACAAAGTAGATCAAGACTCAAGACCCTCTTCAAGGCCGGCCTAGGCCTCGCACTTCCCCAACACATTCAGTTTGGAAACTGTTGGATATTTTGAAGATGAAGGATGAGTGTTTTTTTTTTTTCGGTGTTGGGAAGCCTCTCAGAGTTTCATCATTTTTTTGCGAAGATTGTGATCCATCGAAATAAGTGCTGCCTTCAGAAGGGGAGTTGGCTATGCTTGGGGGCCACATTTTTTGTTTTTTTTTCTTCTGTTTTTCTATTTTTCCTATGGTTTCCCAATTGACAGACTTCTTTCAAAACACTATCTATATTGCAACAATCTAAGATAGCAATTCAAGTAATGCAGTGCATGAAAGTGAATGTATATGTCCTGAAAATCGATGGGATTGACCATAACTTCCAGCCATCCATTGATATTCTTAGTTTCGAAGGTCAAAACTTGAACCTTTAAAAACACCAACAACCAGGCGTTGTTTTTGTTTACAATCCGTTTCAACAACAGAGTTTTGTGTATGGATTTTGAAAAATTTCAACCAAAAGACACACCACATTTTTGGTGCAAAAAAACCGTTGAAAACCTCGAAACCTTGGAGGCTCTGCAAGTTTGCCATTTTTTGGTGTAGAGCCAGCCATTTTGGATGAGAATGGGAAAGAGTTGTCGGGCGAATGCAGTGGACGACTGGTACTCAAACGACCTGTTCCCAGTATGATGCGCACCGTTTATGGTGACCATTCACGTTTTGAGGAGCAGAGTCGAGTGTTTTTTTTTGACACCATTTTTTTTTCGGAGACAAGGAAGTTGTGAAAGGCAAATCTATCAACTCAAATTTCTTCCACAAAACACTGCAGATTCATTGTTGGAGCCTTAATTGGAAGGTAAGTAGTATAGATGATTTCTTGCTCCCAAAATGTGGTTGTTGAGAATTCATGTTGATTTGTCTTGGAAGACATTTTGGAGCACCTGGGATGGAATATGTTGTGTGCAGGGCTCAAGGAGCTGATTCTAACTTCTAAGCTTATTTTTTTGGGATAATCTTTGTTGTAGGCACTCTTCTCTGTCTTCTTTTCATTCTTTGATTGTGGTTGTTGTTGTTGTTGTTGTTGTTGTTGTTGTTGTTGTTGTTGTTGTTGTTGTTGTTGTTGTTGTTGTTGTTGTTGTTGTTGTTGTGGCAGTGGTGGGTGGTTGTTGTGGTCGTCGTCGTTGTCGCCGTTGTTGTCGCCTTCGTCGTTGTTCAAACGATCGGCTGGGAACGAACCTCCAGGTGGTTCTTTCAACGAATCTTCCACCAACATATGTGCTGGGGTCTAAACTCCCATTGGTTGCCTGTGGTAAGGGATGGTCATCAAGCTTGCAGTAGGGGTTTATATACCCATTGTACGGATTCCCTATTAAAAAATTGGGATGACCAATATAAGGAGTTTAGACATAGACTTTGGGTCGTCCCCGATCCCCTGAAGCTTCATTTGCCAATATTTCTGGGACTTGAAAATGCTGCATCCAAAAACACAAAAATGCTGGAAGAAACACGAAAGCAACAACTGCCATGTGGAAACCAAACCGGAATAAAATGTTGTTCAGTGGATCCGAATTCGGTCCGTCCAGGAGACGTATTTCTCTCAGTTCAATGGCTACTACTTCACTGGTGATGGATGCAAACGTGACAAGGAGGGTCTGGTCTGACTGGTGATGGTGCATCCTGAAACCGGAATAGTCAAGGAAAAATCCTCCAAAACAAATACTGGCACAAGATGTGGCTCAAGATGTATTCAACCCCAACCAAATACACCTCAAACATGGATAAACATTGGATGATTCAATACTAGATACGGTTTGAGTGATACCGTAGTTTGAGACAACCAAATTTAAGTACCCATGAGTCATCAGCTTCGAAGACTCCAAGTGATGTGTATCTCATGTATCCGTAGGCTGCACAATATTATGGCACAGCCGCCCCAAACGGTAGGTTATACATGGCTATATTATATGTCAACTGTTATGTACTGATTGTTGTAATTTATAAGTCTCAATTAAACAGTTGTAAGTTATAAGTCTATGGATTATTCTGCCAGAAGTGAGATAGATATATACATACACATATCCATCACATAGGAGCTTGGCAATCCTTTGGGATGCAGAAATTGAACAAAATTATCCTCCTGGGAACTAACTATCCCCTTTGTAAAGGCACCGATGATTTCCGAACCTCCCCAGGTGGGATATGTTAATTCCCTGGAGATTAGACACGTAGAAAACATCGGGGACGATGCTTCTACATGGCTCCGCCTTATTGGCAATGGTGGATTCAGCCTGGACAAAAAAATAACATCAAACGGATGGCGAACATTTCCCCCAATTCATCGGATTTTAATCATGATTATTGGGCCCCCCATCTTGGAATGATACTGGGGACAATTATCAGCAAAAAAGCCCAAAAAAGTGCACATACACACACACATGTGCATCCACCATCTTGGTGATGATAAAAATTCGCCGTTTTTTTTTTTGAGAAACAAAAACCAGGGTCAACATGATCAACTCCCTATACCACCCAGCTATCTAATTTTTCAAGCCCACCAGCCACGCCATGTTTGTTGTTTCAGGATGGCTTCTACTGGTTGACTGGGCGCATGGATGACGTGATCAACGTCTCAGGACATCGCATCGGTACGGCAGAGGTGGAATCGGCCTTGGTGGCACATAGCAAGGTGGCAGAAGCTGCGGTGGTGGGCTTTCCCCATGAGGTTAAAGGTGGGTTCGGTTGGGGAGTGGAGAAATCAACGGAGAATGGTGGAAGGGTATGAAGGGTACAGTATTTATGAAGGATATGAAGGATATGAAGGAGTATTTCTGGTGATGAACGTTGAAAGGATGAACATTTGTTTCTGGAAAACTTTGGAGAAACATGTTGGATTCAGATCAGGTGTGTTTCTTTTGGATGTTTTGGGCTGTTGGTTTCACTTTCTTTTTAAGGGTTTTCAGCTCAGGATGTATACTCGCTGAACTTTTTTATTCGCCAACAGCAACAGTGGAAACAAAGGTGTATAGGGATCCCCTTCAGGCAAAAAATGCAATATTTCTTGTAATCACTGTTACTGCGAAGGGGGAAAGCATCCCAATGATCACTAAGACTGTTGATGGGTATCTATTGGGAGGGGTGTAAGAACCACAACAACCAACCGCAAAAAATCTGGGAAAGGTGAAGGCATCTGGTGCTATGTCACGCTGAACGAAGGCGAGACATATGATGATGCTCTCAAAGTGGATCTCAAGAAGCAGGCAAGAGAGGGAGAAGTCTGTGGAACCACGGTTGGGGTGTTGGAAGTCAAAGGAATTTTTGATACCTCCAATAATGATATATCTCTCTCTATATCTATACATTAATACATATATATATATACATATATATATATATATATATGTATAAGATTTTTAAAGTATGACATGGATTTACTGTAAATAGAGATGCAAACATTCCATAGATATGAGATTCTGATATACGTAATATGTACATAACATGTATAGATGTCGATCTTGGATATCGATATGGATATAGATAATGATTTTTTCATACATGCATGTAGAGTAGTACACACATGCATACATGAGCAGAGAGCAGATTGTTTGAAGGTGTGTATAGACTTAATGGATCTCAATTGGTACTGTGTATATACGTGGATCTTCAATGATGTGCCAAATTTCCTGCACTTTTCGTACTTGGAAAAAGACACAGACAACTGTTACACACATAGATATGTGCGTATATACATATATATATATGTACCTGGAACCTCTTTGTCCTCTATTTTTGGGCTTCAACTCTTCAAAACAAGGCCCTTGCCAACAAAAAAAGGGTCATTTGGTTTCCAGGTATATGTATATATACATACATCTATATCTGTATCTATATACCTGGAGCTTCAAAAGGGTGCTAAATGGTTCATAAAGGGTGTCACTTAACACCATTTGTTAGTTCGGATTTAATACCAGCACCACTTGGAAGGTGCTGGTAACGACCCCGAACCCGTTGGGTCAGGTGCGCGAAGTCATCGGTGCCTTCGCGGCGCCGGACGAGATTCACTGGGCGCCCGGCTTGCCAAAGACCCGCAGTGGCAAAATCATGCGCCGCGTCTTGCGGAAATTGGCCCTACCGGACTATGAAACCCAGGTGGGTTAGATAGATGGGATAGATGTTAGAATTTCTTTATGGATTGGATTGGGACGGGGTGGGGGGTAGATGTAGGCCTAGATTGATTTTAAGAAAAAGCATCCAAATGGAAGTCAATACAGGTATAATTATATATGCCACACACGGTTTCTTTGGGAATGTGTGAGTGAAACATGAGATTAATACTTGTTTTGCCTAGATTGACACAAGAAACTAGTCTTGTTTGAAAAGGTTCTGTTTTTCTAGTGATCATGGTTCAGTGGCAGCTCGAGATCTTCAAGACTCGAAGCATGAATGCTGGAGGGAGGGTTCCATGAGACCTATCACATTTCTCTCTCTCTCTCTCTATATATATATATTTTATTTGAAAATAGATACTTATATCTATATCCATGTCCATATCTATATCTCATCTACACCTCCATCTCTATATCTATCTATCTATCTATCCCATCCCATCCCATCCCATCCCATCCAATCCCATCCCATCCCATCCCATCCCATCCCATCCTATCCTCTCCTGTCTTGTCTTGTCTTATCTTATCTGATCTTATCTTATCTTATCCTATCCTATCTTATCCTATCCTATCCTATCCTATCCTATCCTATCCTATCCTATCCTATCTATCCATCCATCCATCTATCTATCCATCGATCTATCTATCTATCTATCCATCCATCCATCCATCCATCTATCTATCTATCTATCTATCCATCCATATCTAACTCTACATGTAGATTTTCTCTTTATCTATATGTCTATCCATATCATATATATCTATATCTCGAAATAGAAATCTATATCCATACCCATATCTTCTTCTATCTTCCTCTTGGTTAGCACCGGATTTCCACGGTGTTCCAATGATTCTTCCGCTGAAAGGACCTGGGTGATACCTCCACACTGGCTGATCCTAGTGTCGTCGAGGTCTTGAAGTCCTATCATCCGAGAAAGCCCAACGGATACAAGAGTTGATATTGATAGGGAGCAATTTTGCACCAGCTTGATCCAGTTGATACCCAAAAATAATAAACCCAAACTACTGATCTTTTTTTTTTGGTTTCTCTTGTTGAAGCTGGCAGAAATGGCAGAATTTTCTGGTTTGTTGGTGCAACTGTTTTGGGATTTGAAACTAAAAAGAAACGGCCTTCCAAAACCGCCCAAAAAAGGGGCGCATTGGAGAAGAGAGCCGAGAAATGACGAATCCGAATCGTCGGGATGGAAAAAGGTTAGATGCACTTTCAAATCCTCATAAGATGGTCCTTTTGTTTGAAGCCATTGCATTGACCAGAGGATGGGAAGCTTTTGTGTGTGGAAAAAACTGGGCCTGCAAAATTTGCTGGCTGCCTTTTCCTACTTGGGCTTTTTTTTGAAACGAAGCCCTTAAGCCTTAAGTTAAAGCGACTGCCTTCCCAGAAGAGCGTGAGGCATGTCGCAACTGGTCAATGCTGGAAGGGCATGATGGTTTGCAAGCACCGACAACAGTTTTCAAAACAAGTTGTTAACTTAAGTCTCTCCGAGCCAAAAAAAATGGGAAGTATCTAATTAACAACGATTTCAACTATATATAACTTTGTTTCTGGGTAGTAACTAGACATGACCAAACCATGACCTCCCCCCACCATGGCACTTAGCACATGGGACCCTTTAGCAAAGCCACCAAAATGGGGATTTCCAAACAACGTCGATGTTTGCGACTTCTGCCTCACGGCCGGCGATGCGAAAGCATGGCCGAAGCATTGCGAAACCGAAATCATTTCAGCACAGTCGCGAAAAAACAATGAAAGGGCTTTGGGAACATTTTTCTGTGTGGGCAAAGTGGTTGTGTTTTCCATATCATTTGATGTTAGACTGTTGGATTTCCAAATGTTTTTTTCTCCCAACTTTGTTTTTTTGGAAGCAAAACACTTCTATCAATGAAGTCCCAAAGTCCCATCTTCTTTCGAACAAAAAAACGGGGGGTCATTCAGGGGTCACTACCAACCCCAAACAATGCAAGAATGAAGTGGTGGTTCACTCAAAAAGTACCATAGATTTACATCTTCCGTTTGATCCCCCCAAAACGAGAAATTGAATGACCCCTATCATTGCTTGGTTGGTCCATTCATGTTGCTTGCTTTGCCTATCCTAAGTGACAGGGGATTGTTTGATCACCCCTCTAATGAGATAATTGAATGATCGCCATATCATTAGGTGGCCTCGTTGACCCATGACAACATTGTCCGGGAAACCCTCGGGTTGTTGTTGACGACGGGTTTGATGTAGGATGTCGGGAAGGGGAAGGGGATGGGAATTCGTTGAAGCTCGTTGTAGATATAAAAGGGGGAGGGGGGGTTAGCGAAGGTGGGTGAATGGATGATGATGATGGTGATGTATCTTCATTTATCTTCCTGACTTTTTTAAAAGTGAATCCCTCAAGATTTGGTAGTGTAGCTGTGCCATGTGTTGCTTCATACGTCAGATTCTAACCCCTAAATCCATGGTTTCAATTTCTACACCCCGGAAAATTAACATTTTGAACCTAGAAATCACCCAATCAAAAAGGAAAATCATCTGAACCATCCACTTGCATGACTTTGGGTTCAAAATGTTACTTTTTCCGGGGCGTACTGCTTAAATTGCACCTCAACTACCTTTGCTCCCTTTAAGGATCAACTCCAATTTCTAGGCATCATTTGGGCCAGTGTCTTTTTTTGTTAAACAAATCCCAACAAAAAATCACCTCTCTGCTGACGGGAGAATCAATGAATCAATGATCCAATTTGACTACAATACTGGAAACTAACTAATTTTGAGTCGATGATTATCTAGGTGCTGGTTTCAAATATTTTTTATTTTCACCCCTACTTGGGGAAATGATCCAATTTGACTAATATTTTTCAGATGGGTTGAAACCACCAACCAGTTATCCTTAAAAGAAAACGGGTAGGATCTGTTTTAGTTTCCATGGAAGGGTAATATTTTTCAAATGGGCTGGACCGACAAGTTTGCTGTGAATTCCCATCAACTGGAAACCCCTAAAACCCAGGCATTTTCCAGTTGCTTTAACAAAAACATGTTACGGATTCCTATGTTTTCCAGGGCACCGTTGGTTCAACCACCAACGGGGCACCAGCTCAGGTCTTGACTGAAACAGCTCAGCGCTATGAGTCTGAGAAGGTACAAAGTGAGGTGCGGTGCCCAGCCTTACGACGCCTGTGGTGCCCAGGGCTGTTCGTTGCTGTTTTTTTTTAAAGGCCAACTAAAGAAAAGGGCAAGGACCATATGGAAACCCGGCAAACAAGCAACGAAATGTTCGAAAGAGTGGATGTTTCTTTTGTTTTTGTTGTAAGATTTCTTCCTTTTCTTTTTTTGTGGGGGGTGCATTTTGAGATTTTCACAGTTTGGAAATCTGACGTTCAGCACCAAAAGGTTGAACTTGTTAAACCAGTCGTAAATGTCAGGATTCCAGTCTCGAGATGGAGGCTTAGACAAAACATCGGAGGGGATCATATCCAAATTTTGCCTCAGAAAACAAGAGATTTACACAGTGGAAGTACCAGGGAGTTTGTCTCCTCCAATTTAAAAAAGATCTGACTAAAATTCCCTCTCAATTCCGAACCTTCAAGTCTGCCTGCCATGTTGGACTTCCACTTGTCCAACCGGTTCGCGAAATTTTTGAAGGACAAAACATCACAAAGAAATCCTCAAACGACCACAGGTCGAGATTGCTGATGTGAAAGACATGCTGAATGCAAAGAGGCCCCTGGTCTTCGTGTGTGTCTACGTTGAATTTTTTTGTGGGTCAAGAGTCAAGCTACTGCCACTTTTCCGGATGAATTTGCCATGAAATCATTTACCCAAATTTTTGGTCTTGGATAGGATTTTTTGGTTGAAACCTGTTGGAGGAAAAAATCCGTTTTTTTTCTTAATTTGCACAAACTCACGAATCTTGCTTATCCGCTTGAGTGTTGCGTGTTGCCTCATCTAAAGCCTTTTTTTGTTCGACAAATCTTGGGACAAAACCTCGTGACAAGAGTTAAGCAGCCGACCAAGATTCCAGTCACCAGCCGGGATTCCAGTCACCAACAGGATTATTACATTGGTTAGTAGAGAATCCCCACCTAAACCTGCATTTGCCACTGTTACTTGGTGGGGTTTTGCATCCCCCAAAATCCCTTAAAACCAACCAGGATTTGATGGCTTCAAGGCAATCTCCTTTTGTTTCCTCACTTTGAAGGACAGAGGAAGAACGCGAGACACGTCGTCGCGATCGCCTGGAAAGTGAACTTATCGAGTCTGACACTGAAACATGATCAGAACATGACCCCTAGGGGAGTTGTTGTTGTTGTTGTTGTTGTTGTTGTTGTTGTTGCTGTTGTTGGTGTTGTTGGGGGTGTTGGTGTTGGTGTTGTTGATGAAGAAAACCAAGTTCATTGAATTCACCACATTGTTTTCCAGATGAAGCAGATTTCTGTTTACTGCTGGGAAGGGGTGCATTCAATACTCAAATGGATGTTTTTTCATGAAAACTCCCCAACCCCCACTTTCCCACACCACAATCTTAAGAAGCAGCTTGACTTTGTTCCACTGAGGCTGAAACAAAATATGGAGACCCGTGACCGTGTGCTACGTCAAGTCAAGGCCGGATTTTTGGGGTGGATGATCCTGAGGGTGAATTTGGGGAAAACCTGGGGAGGGTGTTTTTGTCTTCAGGAAGAATTAGAGGTGGGAAGTGAAAAATATAAAGGTTTTGGAAGATGACGTTTCAAAATTCGGGTGATTCTCGGGTTCCATGTCGAAAATTCGGGACAGTTTTTGTTGGTGGATCTGATTGAAGCACTCTAATGAACAGGATTCTGATTTGAGGGAATCCGCAGAAAACAGATATGTACGACGCACTGGCTGAGGTAACGAGGTCAGTTTTTTTTTGGATTTGGCAAACCGAGGGAAACTTCTCCAAACAGTCTCCAAACTCAATCATAGACTTGTGAAATATAGCTATTGGGGCTATGCGATTTTAAGTATATCTAATATATTTATATATAGCCCCCTTTTTTTTTGTAATTGGCCATTTTTCCACCAAAACTTCATTCACAAAAAAATTCGCAAGTTGCAGGATGTTGCTGGCCCTCTCAACCAATTGAACTGACTAAACAACCAAACAACCAACCAACCAACTAACTCCTCGACCCGGAAAGGCGGAGATCCAACAGCAAGCCGAAGTGAAAGCTGCCACCGAGAGCAAGCTGGGAACCCCAAAAGGCCGTTGACTTGGGGGAAAATTTCAACCTACCCACCGGAATAGATTTCCCTAAAGTATATACGACGGAGACACGACACATCCAGGTTTATGGACGAAATTG
Source organism: Breviolum minutum Mf 1.05b.01 (assembly GCA_000507305.1). Lineage (NCBI taxonomy): Eukaryota > Dinophyceae > Suessiales > Symbiodiniaceae > Breviolum > Breviolum minutum. The sequence goes on from DF239982.1 coordinate 105,025, forward strand.
AACATTGATGTACTGTTTCTATATATGTATCGATCAAAAAAAACACAACTCTCATCATAGAATCCTTGCAATCTACCTACCCTAAGAATCATTGGACCTTCCAGTGGAGTCTGGTTTAAAATCACCTGAACAGCAGGGGTCCCTTGGCGACTCACCAGGTTCACTCCCTTTAGCACCACGAAACAGCCATTTTCCTCCCGAAATCCAGCCACCAAGAGTCAGGGCGACCGATTGGGTCATCATGATTGGACCTCGGGTCCCTTAGGTCCCATGACCGGGGGAAAAAGATCTGAGCTCTTAGGCTGGATGGGCAAAAGAATGCCATCCATGTCTTGAGGAATGCCGAGGTGGGCTGAAATCGGGGTGGACTCCTGGAACGTTGGAATGTACGTAGTTGTGGGGGTTTCTTGAGAAGATTTTTTTTTTTTTGAAGCACGGTAGTTTAAACACCAGATGTGGTTCGACAAGTCCACAGGTGAGATTTTTTTTGGGATTGGAGATAGCTGAATTATCCATCAAACAAACAACCTATTGATGGCGGAAAACCGTTGGTTGGGGTCGAGGGTCAGTTTCGGACAAGAAACACCACGATTTGAAGGCCCTGGGGTCTTCGTTAGTTTAGAATACAGTTTGTAGCCATATAGCCACTGTAGCCACGTTGTAGGCAAGGTTGATATGTATGTTACACCAATTGTTTTAAGAAACCATAGGTCCTTTTTCATTCCCCTACTCCTTCTGAAAGACTTCCAATGGGTCTGTCTCAAAGATGGGCCCTAACAAATCCGTCCCTGCCCCGCCAGCCTTTTGGCGGAGTCGAAAGTCAACAGTTAAATCGCAAGATTCGCTTCCACCTACTCCGGAAAAAAGTTGGGCACCATTTTATGTGAGAAGATTCGTCAACAAATTCTTGTAGGCCAATTGGCAGCGTCAGATTGGAGAGCTGAAACGACAGAAGCAGGAGCTGCCGGGAAGTTGGAGGGAAACGTCGTAGCTTCATTTCTCACTGGGAAAGGTTAATGTTAGTTTTTCTTTGAAGAAAGACAAATTAATGACCTCATCCACCACCATATAGATGCTGGTTGCAAAAAAAAAACTGGTTGCGACCAGCTGGCTGTGAAAATTGGATTTGAAACAACATTAAGAGATGAGCTGACGAAGCATTTTCATTCCCGGGGATGATCGCCTTGAAGATCTGAAAAAGGCTTATGGCCAGAGGTATAAGCATTTCTGACTTGGAGATCTTTAAAACTCCCACATTTGGTGTGTTTTTTTGGTTGTGAAGACAATTTGCTAACGGAACATGGATCCTTCCTACCACTTTGGAGCGCAGATGTTGTATCAAAACCAATGCATCTTAAGAATGACCCGGTGAGGGTTAGCGTTTAAAAACAACAAATAACAGACATCAATTTTTTCCAGTCACTTGAGTCCTGAGTTCTCAACATGTTCCGAAACTTCCCCCGGACCGCGGTTAAGGCTTCCAGATTTTTTCACCCATTTTTTTGGGGGGGATCTTAAAAGCTCAGATGCAGCTTGTGGGACCTCTCCCGGTGATGATGGCAGGAGTGTGGCGATGCCAAGAAGAAGCTGATTGAGGTCGGAGTCGTTGGGTTGGGTTGGGATGTTTAAGTGAAGCATCAACTGGAGGGCGGGCCCCGAAAAACCATGGCGTTTTCCAGTTGCCCAAAAAAAGAACTACAAAGGTGGCAACTCAAACATTTTTTTTAAACTTTTTTGCCACTATTTGGGGAAATGATGCAATTTGAAGAGCATATGTTTCGGATGGGTGGTTCAACCACCAACAGGAGAAGGTACGGATTCCTATGTTCTTTCAGGGACCGCTGCTTCGATGTACGTTTTTCACCGCAAAACACTGAGGATTGGAGAAGTCGCTAGTAGTTTTTAGCACTCTTGATGGTTCAAAAATCCGGCTATAACCAGTTGATATTTGGTAAATCTCCCATTATTTATACATGTTTTTTTTTACATCCCAGGTGGTGATCGCCGGATTTCTTCCATCAACAGTAGTTACTGGTAGGGTTGATGACACCTCATCTTTCTACTGTGGTTTGAGGGAATGCACTTCCCGATGTGGAGGGCCGCAACCTCCCCCTGCATATGCCAAAACAGAAGTTTTGGTTAGAAGTTGGTTGGTGGATGGCTGAAATTTCAGGCGTGCTCTGAAACATTGTGCCGTAAACCCGAAAAAATAAGCGCAGCATCAAGAAGTGATTCAGAGAGAACTCGCAACGGCTGAAATGTTTTTACGTGAATATATATATATATATATACATATATATATATATATACATATATATATATATATGCCAAAATGACCTTCACTTGTTTTTTTTTTTGGGGGGGGAGAACTTGCAACACACCCTTGTTGTTTGACACACAACCATTTCAAGAAATTATTATGATTTCTGTAGTTGGTTCGAGGTGGTTTACTATTCTAAGCATACTCCCAGGCCAGGCCAGTAGTGATCCTTTTCACAGGGGGTCCTTGCAAACAGCAATTGGTTGGTAATCATGTGAACATACGGTTGGTACCGAGACTTGCGCAGTTTAAATTTCCATGCCCGGTTTTGTAGGGATTATACTATGTAACATGTAATGTAATGTACTGTACTGTGGTGCAATGTAATGTATTGTATTGCCATGCCACGCATAAATAGACATACTGTTGATGGAAGAAATGCTGCACCAGTTGATAATATGGCCCCTCACTGAACCCCGAGAAATTTCCATACATCGCACTGCCATTAGGAGAATCACCAGCTCGATAAGACTCTAAAGGAACGACACGAGGACGTTTTCGGTTTTTTCGTGCTTTCCGGTGGGTTTTGGGACGTGTCCCGGACAACGGGAAACGTGACGAGGAAACGACGTTTCGGGGCAACGTCGTGTTGTGACTGGTTGTGTTTTTGGGAAGTTGCAGGTGGCAATTTTGTGGGTTTCCGTTTGAACACTTCATCAGGGCAACAGACATCAAGAATCAAGAACTTCAAAATGTTCCTATATAAATTGAAGCCAGTTAGCCTTGCAGCCTTTCTTTCTTTGGGGAGGATGTGAACCTTTGCTTGTTTTTTCTTTTCCGGGTGAATTTCAGGGTGTTTCTCAAGATTCACCCAGACCCCATCTTTTTTAAAATATGTATCCAGATTTTTTGGGGTTCCAGTAATTCTTATCCTATCCAACTCATGTTGAACCCCTCCTGACCAGGAAATACGGCTCTGCACAGCTGACCGTGACAAGACGAAGAAAGCCTTAGATGCCTTGAAGAGACGAAAGGTGGGCGCTCCATGGAGTGCGGCTGCAGGAATGATGTGATGAGTTGTGATGTTATCATCTGGGTGGTGGTTTCAAATGATTTTTTATGTTCAACCTTACCTGGGGAACTGATGCAATTTGACTAATATTTTTCCAATGGGTTGACACCACCAACTAGTCATGTTCTTTCTTTTGAGATGTCTTCTTTGGCTGGTTGTTTTTTTTGGTTCCAAAAAACTCGAAAAATGCGAACAAAAAGATGTTTCCCTAGAGTAAGAGAATAGGAGATAACATATGATCAACATGTCATATGCTGTAAATGTTTGCTGTTTGTCTTCTTATTCAATTGGTTCCCCCCAAATTAAGAAACACATCCATATTTCTTTGTGCCAACAACAACTTTAAAAAAAGATGCCGGGGCAGCAAAGGTGGTGTGTGTCTAGGTGGTGACCAACACGGTAGCGATCGACATGACCGGTGGTTTCAAATATTTTTTAGAAATCTTCACCCCTAACCTGCTTGGGGAAATGATCCAATTTTGGACGAATATTTTTCAAGTGGGTTGAAACCACCAACCAGGTGTTTGTTTTTTTCCTTTTTTGGCATGTGGCGCTTTATTCCCCTCCCTTTTTGATTCCTCCAAGCATCAAAGATCCGATTGTTCGATCCAGGCTTTGGATGATGAAGCACGACATGAGATGTTCTTGGCCAAGGTGGTTGGTGTGGATGGGATGGGTGTTCCGGGATGCCACCCCCAAAAAAGGTGGGAGAATACTGAGGCAGGCGCCTTTGTTTTTCGTGGCTTGGGGTAAGTAGTATACAAATTATATATCAGTATCAGGAATGACCATTGCAAGAGTTTCAGGGATGGGTGACTGGGAACGGAAGGAGGTTCTTTTGAATAACATGGAAGATGATTTGTTTAAGGTTTCAGCTTTTTGTGTGAAGGTATAGGAAGCGATTTGCAATTTATTTTAGGGGATGATTGAAATTTCTAGAAACCATCCATACCAACCCATTTGCTTGTTTCAACGTCTTTATTCACTGGATGCATTTGCCGAAGGCGTTTCTTATTTTTCGGAAAGAACAGGTTCCAAACAAAGACAAGGACAAATCATATATGTTTTCCTTCGCAGCAAATTTTGTTCAATTTGCTCTTGAACAACTGATTCTGGCAGGAAGGGGATATAGTATCATTATATAGTGTATACATAATCTATTTCTTACTTTGCTCCACAAGCTCATTTCCGTACAACTTCACCTGAGCAATGAAAAGACCCTGTTGGCTAGGGTATATAGGGCATTATACTACCCAGTTATATAGGGTATTAAACAAACAGTATAGTGGAAAGTAGTAAGGTTTTTTTTTCGTGGCTCACCTGACTTTGCTTTCCAGACTTTGCTTTCCAGATTTTGATGTTGGACCAAACCAATCCACTGCCAGTTATTGCGTCGTTTTTTTTGTCTCACCTGTGGGGCAAAGGCAGTGCTGAAGACCGAGACCGAAAATCTCATCCGCGAGGTGGGTTGAGGGTTTTTTTGGGAATTTTCTGCCATGTGTTTGGGGAATTCAACTGTTGATGGTGAAACAAACATCTGGCGATGACAACCCACCACCTGACATGTTTTTCGAAAGCTTGTAAAACCTTGTAAATCATGAGATGATTTTACCATATCAACTGGTGCAGATGGATTATTTTTTCCATCAACGGTATGGAGTTGTGATCATGACCCTTTTGAGTTGGTTCAAAGTCGAATTTTACACCAAAAGATGGAATCCATTTTTGACCAGGTATCCAAAAAACATCTGGAATAGCAACATCTTTTGGATGTTGAATGTGACCTTGAAAATACCATGTGAGGTGGTTTTCAAATTTCAAAAACTCCTTGAACACTTGAATAATACGACCCACTTGCCAAACACATTAAAATTGCTAGAAAATTATGCAGCAGAGTTAACTTTGCCACATTTTTCACTCTGTGTGCAGCCCATTCACTTTGTCCCATTCTCACGGGAATCTGGCCAGATCGACATGCTGAAAAAGCAAGCCGAGACCGATAGCAAGGTGTAGTGGTGTTTCCATGCGGGGGCGAAGGGAGGGGAATGGTGCCTCACTTCTGAAGGGAGGATGAGTCAGGATGCCTGGTTCCTTAAATTGTATTCCAAATCTGGTGACTGACTTAGTAATACTGTTGATGGAAGAAATCCCAAACAACCACCTGGGATGTATAAAATGCTGTAAATAATGGGGTAAACCCTCTATAAACCATCAACCTGAACTGGTTACTGTAGCTTGATTTCTTCCATCAACAGTAGTAGTTTTCAACATGTTTGTTCTTTTTGCCAAGGAACCAACCCAACAAGGGAAAGGTGACCAAAATACTTCGGAACTTCTTGAATTAATATACGAAATCATTGTGTGTTCTGACCGTGAATAATGAGACCTGATGCTTGGGATGCTTGGGATCCACGTGTGTTTCTAATGAAATGAAAATACTCTTGAAAAACTATGAATGCACGATTGGGCCATTCCGAAGAGAAAGAAAGAACTACCCCCCCTGAAAACTAAGATGACAATGGAAAATCCATCATGAATGAAGATGCAAACTCCTATTGAACATGGGGACCTTCCCAATGTCATGTTAGTTTTCAGAGGGGTATATCAGTTTTGAAGAGTTGCGAGTCGATCAAGAAATCCTGCATTTTCAACCTGGAGGTGCCTGTGAATTCGGAGTGTCAGCATCTCCAAGAGCAAGCCGAAAAACATGGCACTATTGATACTCGATATATATATATATATACATATATGTATATAGACATATTTGTTTAATTCATATACATCATATATATATATACACATTGAAGTGTGTATGTGTACCGTAAAGGTATCACAAGATATTTAATTTATAGTCCTGTGGTTTTATAGCTTGTATACCTGGTTCCCTCAATCTCCTTCTCTCTCTTCAATTCATTTTTTTTTGCAATATCTCAAAAAATTACAAATATTACATGGTCAATAATGGAACAAAATGGTTATTGACCACCCCAATCCTTAAAAATCACCAATTTGGGTGAAAATCTCTCTCTCTGAATTCACTCAAATCTCCGCGTTTTCTTCAATTTCTCACGACTTCAGACTTCAAATGCCCATGTTTCTCCAGACCATCACCGACATCTTACGGGATCGAGAGTCGCTCAATCGGGCCTTGATTCGTCACGTCGCTGCGATTGGGGGTCGGGAAGTGGAAATCGCATGACCTGGGAAACATCCGTTATAAATGGAGTTGTGGGGCACCCCTATGAATGGCCCAATATAAATGGATAACAGTTTTTTTTTTTTTTGGGGGGG